>QGSO01016352.1:0-47114 GCA_011037825.1 Carya cathayensis | reverse complement strand
TGAACTTGACTTAACATGGCATGAACTTAAGCTTAAAACATAACATGAACAAACAACATAACATGAACGTGAAACATAACATGGACTTGAAATATAGCATGAACGTAAACATGCATAACATAAATAAGAACTTGAAAATAACATAAACTTGAACATAACATGACATGAACATAACATATACGTGAGCATAACATAACATGGACTTGATCTAAAACTTGACTTATCATGTATTTGATCTGAAACTGGACTTAACATAAACTTGGAATATTATTCAATTGTCTTGATTAATAACGTGCGTTAATACGTACTCCACAGTTGTTGTGGCCCCACGTATTCAAGTAACATAAAATATAATACGTACTCCACAGTTGTTGTGGCCCCACGCTTATAAGTAACATAAAATATAATACGTACTCCACAGTTGTTGTGGCCCCACGCATTATAAGTAACATAAATATAATACGTACTCCACAGTTGTTGTGGCCCCACGCATTATAAGTAACATAGATATAATACGTACTCCACAGTTGTTGTGGCCCCACGCATTATAAGTAACATAAATATAATACGTACTCCACAGTTGTTGTGGCCCCACGCATTATAAGTAACATAAATATAATACGTACTCCACAGTTGTTGTGGCCCCACGTATTATAAGTAACATAACATGTCTTATCTTTCTTAATGCATGAGATATTATTTAATATCATATACTTTTCTAACATGGCGTATACTTGTAAATGGCACAATATGATTTAATCATAAACATTTAATGGCATACATGTATCATATGGCATACTTATAACATACAGCATTGTATGACAGAAAAGATTGTGTAACAGATAAATATTCATGAGAGATTAAATCATACGTAACAGATAAACATGTAATGACATAGCATGACATGGCATATACGATAACATACATACATAAATTGTAGTTCCCTTACCCATCACACATACACAATAAACTGATAGTAAGTTAGAGGCTAACTTACCTCGATCGTCGCGTTCTATGAGAATAGAGCGCGAAACACGAGGAACTGCACAACAGCTGGAAGAGGAACACTCAAGTCCTTAAGATTTTCACTTCTGAACTCAATTGTCATATTATGAGCACTTGCAACACCACGGCAACTTGAGGTTTCACTATACTCAGAAGAGATAATTTGACTTCAGAAAGCCTTTGCACTAAAACAAGTTCATTAAAATTATCAATAATAACCAAACAAACAACTCATTTCTCAATCCATATACTCTTAGCCATAGTCAACCACAAGATTGGGGCCACAACAACTGTGGAGTACGTATTAACGCACGTTATTAATCAAGACAATTGAATAATATTCCAAGTTTATGTTAAGTCCAGTTTCAGATCAAATACATGATAAGTCAAGTTTTAGATCAAGTCCATGTTATGTTATGCTCACGTATATGTTATGTTCATGTCATGTTATGTTCAAGTTTATGTTATTTTCAAGTTCTTATTTATGTTATGCATGTTTACGTTCATGCTATATTTCAAGTCCATGTTATGTTTCAAGTCCATGTTATGTTGTTTGTTCATGTTATGTTTTAAGCTTAAGTTCATGCCATGTTAAGTCAAGTTCAGTTCACGTTTAATTTCTGGTTATGTCATGTTATATGTCAAGTTATGCTATGCTTATGTACGACTTACTTATGCATTTATGCTTTTACTGCCATGCATGCATCTTTAACCTGTGTGTGAGTTTTATGTTAACTTACTGAGATTTGTAATCAAATCTCACTGTGGTAGTCCCAACTACCATTCCCCCTGAATGGTAGATCTTGTTACAGGACCCGAAGAAGAATTGGAATCTGACCAACTGAATACGGTCGACTAGGCCACGGTGCAATGTTGATGATGGTATAGTATTTAACTTAGGTTAATACTTGTACTTTTGGAGTTGTATCTCAAGTATTCTTTTGATCACAACCATTTTAGACTAGTGTGGTGATCACGGCTTTTTAGTATGCCTTTATGTATGAAAAATGTTTTAAATATTTGGGATATTTTTAGTTTGGTGCATAGTATTGCTAAAGAAAAACATTATCTGCTGCGAATATTGCATAATGCTAGATGCATGTTAGGAACATTGCATCTTATATGTCATGAACGGGGGCAGGTAACCTTGTGTTGCATGTCTCGACGCTTCAAATGTCCGTTCAATCCCAAGCGGAATTTGGGGGCGTAACATCCACTCTTTTCAGCATTGCTTATAATCTCATTAAAATTTTCCAATACCAACCATCCTTTTTCACCAGGTACCTGTAATGATCTCAATAAATTCCACGACTCATGTCTCTTACTCACATCTGGATTACCATAAAAACCAGTTAACCACCAAGGATCAACATTCTCATCTTCCTCAGTTACTTTTGCATGAATGTGAAACTTAGAAAAAGTCTGAATTTCCACTTTGAACTGCTTCTTCCAATAAAGAGCAATCCCTCCACTCTTACCTTCACAGCTAACAGCTAGACAATTATGAAATCCCAACTTATATTTCAACATTTCCATTACTCGTGCATGTAATTTTGTCTCTTGGATAAACAAAATTTCAAGAACTTCTTTTCTGACCAAGTCAAAGAGGGCCTGAACTCCCAGTGGGTTCCCAAGCCCACAGGAGTTCCAACTTATGAAACTCATTGATCCCGGCAGGGCTGTTGAACAGCCACTGCCGATCCCAAAGTATTGTTACCCCTTTTATCATTCTCACCCTTCTTAGTACAGCAAACTTGATCATTAAGAAAAGTATTAAACTTACCTTTCTTAGATGCAGAGAGATGTGATGGATCTAGAGACAGCTCTTCCCTTGATCTTTTTTTATTTGATGGCCCCTCCAATGAGTCAGAAGGTATAGAGCTCCATCTTGCTTTCTTCTTCCATGTACTTTTGGTGTTCCTTCCTTGCTATAAAGGAAGTTGATGGGCTTCACAGTGTTCCCTCACTGTCACCACCTTAAGGCCCTTTTGTGCCAGATTAGTCTCATTAGGCCCACCTGTAACCACATTCCCCTCTTGTGAAACAGCAGGCCCACCAGCATGCTCGAAGAGTACCTCAGAATTAGGTCTTTCTTTCCCTCCCAGTTTGCCTTCAGAGGATAACATGTCTGTTTTTTCCGTTACAACTTGATTTATACCTTCCAACTCGTAACAGTCAGTAACAGTTTTGCCATTCATCTTGCCTTTATCAGCAACAAAACCGTAAGCATTAATACCACCATCATTATGCATTGATGATGATAATACGTTACAATTCTTCTTCCTTGCACCACCATGATCAACTACTCCGCCATCGGCCACCATGTTTTGCTCTAGTTCTGCTCCTGAACTATTGCCTCTATTAGTTGAGTTTTCCTTTTTTATTTCCCACCTCTTCTTCATAGATAATTCTGCATGTAGCCAGGGCCCAAATTGGGGTGATGAATCTTTCTCTAACTGACAACTTACATTCTCATGTATAATTCTGCCACACGTGAAGCAAAACTGAGGGAGTTTCTCATACTTTAAAGGACTCCATACTTTGACACCATGCAAGACAAGAGTTCTTCCTCTAGCAAGAAGTTTTTTCAAATCTAACAGAATTTTGACTCTCAGACTACTACCCCATCCTACATCATCTTCATCAACCTCTACCTCCTCCACTACTCTGATTGTACTACCCAACTTTTCCCCACATTCTCTATTCATCCCCAACAACGGTAGATTATGGAACTGCACCCAAAAAGATGGACGATTAAACTTCAATTCTTGAACTGGTGTGGATCCATCAAATGTATTGATAACAAACAGTTGGCCATCAAAAAACCATGGCCTCCCACCTTCTACCTTGTGTTTATCAGCATGAGTATCAAAGATCAAAATGAAAGTATTACGACCAACCTCCCTCAAAACTACAAGTTTACTAAGGCGCAAAATCTTTGCAAGCGTAGATTCCACCACATTCTTTCCCACCTGTCTATCACTCCAAATTTTACCTATCAAATTGCGATCTCCTTTATGTTGTACCTCAGAACATGCATTATCGTCAATGACAATAGCAGCATCTTCCTCTTCATTCAAGTGGAGATTACCCCACATAGTATGTAAACTTGCCATTGAATGGACGGTAGCACGCCAACCACCAACGAATGAACACAGAACAATAGAAAAACTCACCACCACCTCTATTCACTCAGAGCAAAGCTTGAGAGAAAACGAGAGGAGACTATGAAACCATTCCCAGTAGCCAGATATAATTATTACACGACACATAAGTTATTTCACATTAAGCCAATAGTGTCTAGAAAAATTCTATTTGCAATCCCCACTTGGAGACTGTATGTGCAGGTCCTTTATTAAAAGAAAAAAAAATATTATTTAAAGAGGGATATTTTAGTAATTTTAAAAATTTTTAAAGATAAAATTGTCTATGCCTGCATTGCAATCGCCAAATAGAGACTGTATGTAGCATTGCTCTAGTGTCTATCATACTAGATTATTCATCTGTTTGACCTCAGAAAGATAGGTCCCAAACTTAGAGAGTTAAAATGCTAAGATAATTTGTTTTCTCTTCAGGTGACAATGTACCACAAATTTGAATAAACTTGCATAATAATCATTAATAATTCTTGGCTGCTTAAATAGCAGAACCACATACACTTCAAACTGAAATAAAAGGGAAACTTGCTGACTAATAACTGAACTACAACGCACGTAAAACAGAGCATAAAACTGACCATGCAAATACATACAAATAGAATAAAACTAACAGAAATAAAAGTAGCATAAAACACGTAAAACTCTCAACTATCCATTCCACTTCTGCACGTTAAGCCACGACCTAGTCCATCCAGTGTACTCCTCATTCTTCACGTGCCCATAACTTCTTCCACTACGTCCCACCTTCCTATTTGCATGCAGCATAGCTTGTTACATCCAACGTTATCCCAGTATTTGGGATTTGGCCTACAGGGCCTTGCTGACCATCATGGCTTATCACTACCTCCCCCATCAAGTGGGTCCTTGTCCTCAAGGTCCATATTCAGAAACATCTCTCGTAGCTTCTTCTTTTTTGGATCCCACGTTGCCTCCTCGGCTAGAAGATGCTTCCATTACACTAAAATTTATTCCACTTCCCCTCCACCTTGGTCAGCCTCCAATGTCCGTTGATTAGTGATGTCCTCACATACCACATTACCCACATGTCCCTCCAAGAGTAACAACTGGGGTCTTTGGCATCTATGTCCGGCTATAAAACCATCATTGTAATGGAAACAGAGGCCTTGTGCTCTCCTCCTTTGCATTTCCTCCCATGATAATTGCTTGATTGGATCAGCAGATGTTGCGAGAGCTACACGAGCTGTTGGTGGAAGAGCTAGAGGAGCTCGTGCAAGTGGGGTGGTTGTAAAAACTCTCACTGCCGTGTGAGTTGATCATCTCTCATCCGATCGAAGCGGATATCATCTTTTAATGTTTGTGGTTTAAACATGCAGATCCCGTCCGAGATCTCCATCCCTAAACCACCCATGAATGTTCCCACAAGCTCCTTTTGCGTCCAGCCTTTGACCTGATTGCCTAATTGTTCAAATTCCTGCTGGTATTCAAGCAAGGAGCCATTCTGCCTGATTCGTGAAAGAGTTTCGTCAAAATCTTTGCAATCCAAAGGCCCAAAGCGCGCCCATAATTCCTCTTCAAAATCTGTCCATGAGAGACCTCGTCCTTCTTCTTAGAAAGTCCTATGAATCCACTGCCACCATTGGTTGGCCTCTCCTTCTAAGTGGTAGGAGGCCAAAGCCCCTTTCTGGGCTTCGAGAGTATTTTGAAATTCAAAAAATTGGTTCACATGATTAAACCACTCCATCGGGTCATCTCAGGAGAATCGAGGAAATTCCAATTTTGCCGTTTTGGAAGAGACAATGTGACGTCCCCCAACGTGGCCTTCATGGTTGTGACGCCCCCAAATTCCGCTTGGAATTGAACGGACATTTGAAGCGTCAAGACATGCAACACAAGGTTACCTGCCCCCGTTCATGACATATAGGATGCAATGTTCCTAACATGCATCTAGCATTATGCAATATTCGCAGCGGATAATTTTTTTTTTTCTTTAGCAATACTATGCACCAAACTAAAAATATCCCAAATACTTGAAACATATTTCATACATAAAAACATACTAAAAAGCCGTGATCACTACACTAGTCCAAAATGGTTGTGATCAAAAGAATACTTGAGATACAACTCCAAAAGTACAAGTAGTAACCTAAGTTAAATACTATACCATCATCAACATCGCACCGTAGCCTAGATGACCGTATTCAGATGGTCAGATTCCAATTCTTCTTTGGGTCCTGTAACAAGATCTACCATTCGGGGGGAATGGTAGTTGGGACTACCACAGTGAGATTTGATTACAAATCTCAGTAAGTTAACATAAAACTCACACACAGGTTAAAGATGCATGCATGGCAGTAAAAGCATAAATGCATAAGTAAAGTCGTACATAAGCATAGCATAACTTGACATATAACATGACATAACCAGAACTTAAACGTGAACTGAACTTGACTTAACATGACATGAACTTGAGTTTAAAACATAACATGGACTTGAAATGTAGCATGAACGTAAACATGCATAACATAAATATGAACTTGAAAATAACATAAACTTGAACATATCATGACATAAACGTGAACTTGAGACATACTGTAAACGTGAACTTAACATGATGTGAACATGAACTTGGAACATAACTTGATCATGAACATAACATGTACGTGTACATAACAAAACATGAACTTGATCTGAAACTTGACTTATCATGCACTTGATCTGAAACTTGACTTAATACGTACTC
The DNA here is from genome assembly GCA_011037825.1 of Carya cathayensis. NCBI lineage: Eukaryota > Viridiplantae > Streptophyta > Magnoliopsida > Fagales > Juglandaceae > Carya > Carya cathayensis. Next base: position 40,250 of record QGSO01016352.1, on the reverse strand, counting down.
CACAGTTGTTGTGGCCCCACGTATTCTACGTGTCACAATTGCTGTGTCTCACGTAGTGTATGCTCCACAGTTGTTGTGGCCCCATACTTCATGCTCCACAGTTGTTGTGGCCCCATGAATACACGTAACATAAAATATAATACGTACTCCACAGTTGTTGTGGCCCCACGTATACACGTAACAGAAAATATAATACGTACTCCACAGTTGTTGTGGCCCCACGTATACACGTAACATAAAAAATAATACGTACTCCACAGTTGTTGTGGCCCCACGTATACACGTAACATAAAAAATAATACGTACTCCACAGTTGTTGTGGCCCCACGTATACACGTAACATAAAAAATAATACGTACTCCACAGTTGTTGTGGCCCCACGTATACACGTAACATAAAAAATAATACGTACTCCACAGTTGTTGTGGCCCCACGTATACACGTAACATAAAAAATAATACGTACTCCACAGTTGTTGTGGCCCCACGTATACACGTAACATAAAAAATAATACGTACTCCACAGTTGTTGTGGCCCCACGTATACACGTAACATAAAAAATAATACGTACTCCACAGTTGTTGTGGCCCCACGTATACACGTAACATAAAAAATAATACGTACTCCACAGTTGTTGTGGCCCCACGTATACACGTAACATAAAAAATAAAACGTACTCCACAGTTGTTGTGGCCCCACGTATTCTACGTGTCACAATTGCTGTGTCTCACGTAGTGTATGCTCCACAGTTGTTGTGGCCCCATACTTCATGCTCCACAGTTGTTGTGGCCCCATGAATACACGTAACATAAAATATAATACGTACTCCACAGTTGTTGTGGCCCCACGTATACACGTAACAGAAAATATAATACGTACTCCACAGTTGTTGTGGCCCCACGTATACACGTAACATAAAAAATAATACGTACTCCACAGTTGTTGTGGCCCCACGTATACACGTAACATAAAAAATAATACGTACTCCACAGTTGTTGTGGCCCCACGTATACACGTAACATAAAAAATAATACGTACTCCACAGTTGTTGTGGCCCCACGTATACACGTAACATAAAAAATAATACGTACTCCACAGTTGTTGTGGCCCCACGTATACACGTAACATAAAAAATATAATACGTACTCCACAGTTGTTGTGGCCCCACGTATATACGTAACATTAAATATAATACGTACTCCACAGTTGTTGTGGCCCCACGTATTCACGTAACATAAAATATAATACGTACTCCACAGTTGTTGTGGCCCCACGTATTATACGTAACATAACATGTCTTATCTTTCTTAATGCATGAGATATTAATTAATATCATATACTTTTCTAACATGGCGTATACTTGTAAATGACACAATATGATTTAATCATAACATTTCATGGCATACTTAACATGGCATACTTATAACATACATCATTGTATGATAGAAAAGATTATGTAACAGATAATTATTCATGAGAGATTAAATCATACGTAGCAGATAAACATGTAATGACATAGCATGACATGGCATATACGATAACATACATACATAAATTGTAGTTCTCTTACCCATCACACATACACAATAAACTGATAGTAAGTTAGAGGCTAACTTACCTCGATTGTCACGTTCTACGAGAATAAAGTGCGATATACGAGAAACTGTAAAAGGTCATTCTAAAAGTTAGAAATTTAATTACTAACAATTAGAAACATGGAAACAAGTTATCTTAGAGTAAAATTATCATTTTACCCTCTACATGTGGGAAAACGACCATTTTACCCATAACTTAAGGATTTCATATCCTAACTCCAAAAATTTCCAAAATTTACATTCCTCATGTAAATTTTGTTCTAAACTCAAATATCAACTCAGAAAAAAATTTAAAACAAAACAACACTATGGAAAACACACTATGGCCGAAACATCCATAGGCCATTTCTCTTGATTTTTGTTACAATTCCTTCCAACTTCAAAACTCATGCTTAAACCAAAATTTTACAACAAACATCTTCCAATCCTAAGTTTAAAACCATACTTGAAACATCCATTTAGAAAAAGCTAATAATCAACACCAAACTTTTTTGTAAAAAGATCAAAACACTTGAATCACAAGCTTTGTCCTTAAATCAAAACATCTCCAAGAATTCCAAAAAATCTAATCTTACTTCTAACATATTCATAACATCATCCTCAGATAAACCATGCTTTAAATCATCAAACTAAAGTCACCAAAATCACAAAAATAACACTTGGAGTTTTTGATTTTACACTTAGTCCAAAAACAGAAACTTTTTCTTAACTAGCTTTGATAAATCTCTTGATCAATGGCTTAAGAAGGTGAGATCTTTGAAATAAAGTATCACATGGTTTAAAAACGTGTCCTAAAGAATATCCAACCATCAAAATTAAAATCACATGGCTAAAACCCAATAAAACATGGATCTAACCTAAAAACATCAAATCTTAGGCCTAACCGAAATTCTCTTGCATAGAAAAATCATATCTTTGAAACTAATACTAAATATCTCCAAAATAACATCCTAACATGAAAATAAGAGACTTAGGATCATCATATAAAAATATCAAAGCCTTTAGAGTAAGATCAAACCTCAAAATATTCAAACTTTATCCAAATAAAAACTGTTTTGTCACTTCCAGTTTTCATGTTTCTAGATCTAATAAAATCTATCATCAAAATCTTTATTCATGCAACAAAACCTCAATGAAAACTCTTAAACACATTCTAAGAACACTCCATAAAATTTTCGGACCAAGATATATCCATTAGCTTGGTCAAAAACTCCAAAACATAACACACTCTCCAGATTCACGCCCAGAATGACCTTTCCATGGTTAAAAATACTTTTGACCGACCAAATGACCATGGAATGATACGAAAAATACATCTACGGAAACTAGACTCAAAGAGGAACAACTTTTATGAAGGAGTCATCGTGTGAAAATACTTACAAAGGGTCGAAAAACTCCACGCAAAAAGACCCAGAAATCTGCCCGAGAGAGCTCTTTTGGGTTTCTCTCTAAGAACGGGGTGAAGAAATGATTAAAGTGAAGTAAGTGTGTCTTGCACGACTCAAGACTTCTGTAGGGAGAATATTTGGACCTTAATGATCATTGAGTGGAGGTGTAGACATGTGACATAATGTAGAGGATAGTGGGGGGCAAAAGACAACTTACAAAGGCTATGAGACATGGGACTTGATGGGGTGGGTTCCTCCATATTAATGAGTGCAACTTGATGCAATGAATGGTCTGCCAAGTGGGGGAGGAAATTTCTCCAAGAAGCTATGCCAAGGTGGCCAAAATTCGTGGGCTTTAGTGGGCCTTAGTGGGCCTCAACCAAGTGGGCTTCAATTTGGGGTTTAAAGGGGGTTTGGTTAGGGTTTGAGATGCTATCAAGCCCAAATCCAATTTTTCTTGGCCCAATCAAATTTCTAAGGTTTAAAATGTTGGATAAAGATGTCATAATAGGAATTTGAGAAATTAATAGCATGTGAAAGTGATTTAATCAAGTGATTAAACACAATACTAGAAATTGGATCAAAAAGGGTTTGAATGCCAACTTTAGGGTTTGGGGAAACCGTTTAGGGTTTCGGTTTCAACCAAGTTTTTGGGGTTTCAAAAGGATTCCAACCATTTAGGGTTTTACTAGGGTTGAAACCCTCTTCATCTAACTCAATTTGGTTGATCAGATGAAAAAAAACTGTTTTGCTTAGGTGGCATGATCTCACACATTGATTTCCTTCACAAATCCATCTAATGGTTTCTCTTTGTGCCAAGTATCTAATACTATTCATTATGTGTGGTTAAGATCTTGCCAAGTGTCCAAATAAAACTTCTCTAACCTAATTTGGACATTTCACACTGTGATTTTGAAACCACTGCACTTAGTACGCTTATCGAGGTTACTATTCACTCCGAAAAAGTGCATAATAAACTTAGTACTGAAAAATCCTAAATATTCAACTGAGTCTAGTGGCGTAAACTATAACGTAATCTGACACTTCTAACTACCTCAAACAAATAAAATCACATTTCTGGCACCATAGTGAGTGATAAAACTAATTATGTTGACATACTAGAACTTATGCGATTAGCCGATTCGTAAAAACTTATGGGGTTTTCACGAGATTTCTAATGTCTATAGAAATTCCACCATTGAATTTCTAGCGGGCTGTTACAATGGTAGTGGTTACCTTGCTGTGGAGGCTCCTGATTTGCAAGCAATACATCAGACAAATGATTAAGAGTTTCTTCTAAATGCCGCAGTCTGTCAGCCATGCCGAGCTCCATCCGGTGTAGCCCCTCTTGCACTTCACCAAGCCCAACCTCCAACTGTTCAATATGCTCTTTATTGGTTCCCATAATAACCTGGCTCTGAGGCCAAAGATAGGTCCCAAACTTAGAGAGTAAAAATGCTAAGATAATTTGTTTTCTCTTCGGGTGAGAGTGCACCACAGATTTGAATAAACTTGCATAATAATCATTAATAATTCTTGGCTACTTAAATAACAGAACCACGTACACTTCAAATCAAAATAAAAGGGAAACTTGCTGACTAATAACTGAACTACAATGCACGTAAAACAGAGCATGCAAATACATAAAAATAGAATAAAAGTAACATAAAACATGTAAAACTCTCAACTATCCATTCCACTTCTCCACGTTAAGCCATGAACCAGTCCATCCAATGTACTCCTCATTCTTCTCATGCCCATAACTTCTTCCACTACGTCCCACCTTCCTATCTGCATGCCGCATAGCTTGTTATGTCCAACGTTATCCCAGTATTTGGGATTTGGCCTCCGGGGCCTTGCTGACCATCGTGGCTTATCACCTCAAACACCTCACATTCCAAGTGTTCTGCCATACGTCTTCTCCTGCCACTGTTGCCAACCATCTTTGCCGTCGCCATCTCTGTCGCCCATCTCTCCCATTTCTGTCTATTCAGGTCTCCATCTCCATCATTTGCTAGGTAATTTCTTGATGGTATATTTTCCAATTTGCTCCTTCTATTGTGATGTATTCTTCCAAGTTGCTCTTATTTTTTCTCTTCAAGCTACACTAAAACTTTATTTGTTCTTGGGCAATAAAAACAAATTGCAAAACCATAGCTTTGATTTGAAGTGAAATCGGGCTATCCGCCTAGCTTTGGTTTAAGAGTTTCAAACTTGTTGTCAATATTGATCTAGGTGTTTTGTATTAAACTTTGAACTTTCAAACTTCGTGTGAAACCTTTGTCTTTGATTTAAGAAATAGACCATACTTTCACTAAGTTATTGAAACAAATCCGAAAGGGCTTCTTTCATGAAGCTCTTTAACATGTCTCTAAAAACAAAAAAATCAATGAAACCAAAAAGTCCAAGTGATTTTTCTCCTTGTTACAATCAAAGATTGTAACACCCCATTCTCGTAGGATAGAAATGTCACTAACGTACATAATATAATGCCCGGTAAAAAGATTCATATCTTGAAATACCTCATTTATTGAAAATATTAATCAAGCTAAACATAACTGTTTTTTAAAGCATAAAATTAAAAACGTAAAAGTAAAAAGTAACTAACCCTACGCGTGACTTTTTATCCAAAAATCATAAAAGAAACTTAGTCCTTGCACTAGATCTACTTCTGGTCCTCCAGTTTTATGTCTTTACAAACATCATCTGAGACAGTTAAACATAGAAAAGAACAAACAAACAAAAATGAGTCGAATACTTAGTAAATAGTACATCATACCGTAAAATATAATTTAGCTTACACCTAATTTTTGAAAGACTCTTCAAACAAACATATATCATTCACAAATTCTCATAGCATGCTTATTAATCATCAGCATGAGTGAAAATATACATAATCATCACAAACATATAACATGAATGCATAAAATACTTGTTTAACTTGTCTTTCACTTATTATATGGTGAACCATGCTTTAGTCAATGGCACCTCATAACTTGTCATAACATAGAGTGAAATACGCTTGAGTTTGTGTTTCACTTAACATAAGTTGAACCACGCTTGAGTCTGTGGCACCACATAACATAACTTGTGATAAACAAGCTTAAGTCTGTGTCACCTTTAATATAACTTGAGATGAACGCGCTTAAGTCCGTATCATCCTTAACATAACTTGTTATGAATACACTTAGGTCTGTGTCATCCTTAACATATCTTGTGATGAACACGCTTAAGTCCGTGTCATCCTTAACATAACTTGTGATGAACATGTTTAGGTCTATGTCATCCTTAACATAACTTGAAGTGAAACACGCTTAGGTCTGTGTTTCACTTAACATATGGTGAACCACGCTTAGGTCTGTGTCACCCTTAAACATCTTATCTTTCTTATTGCATGAGAATTTATTTGATATCATGAACTTTTCTAGCATGACATATACTTGTAAATGGCATGGCATGACATGGCATATCCTTGCACATGGCATAGCATAACATGGCATATTCTTGTACATTGCACAATATGATCTAAACATAAACATTTCATGGCATACATGATCTAAGATCTATATGAACTTTATGTAACATACTTGATCTAAATGTCTCATGACATTACATAGCATATATGATTTAATCACTACATGAACATAATCTAGGTACTACATGAACATGGCAAACATAATCTGACTATTTTCTTACATGGCATACTTGACTTAAATTACTACATAAACATTTCATGTCTTCCATGTAATGTGATGACCCGCTTTTATGTGTATTTTCACTGAAGGGATATTTTAATTTAATTAAATATTTTATAGTACTTTTATTTTAAATTATCGAGTTTTAAATAGATTTTATTGGCTGTTGAATTTAAATTGTGATTTAATTTATTTTGGCTTGTTTTTGGTTTTAAAAATTTAAATAATTGGTTTTTACTAGTTATTTATTTTATTTTAGCTTATTGATGTGTTTAAAATATTTTATTGGTGTTTATTTATTTATTTGATGTAGTGTTAATTTATTTTAATCGTTTTATGTTTTTACCGTTTTCGGCTGATCAGTTTTTGGACTTCCGACGTGAGGACTGGACCTCATTAATTTCCTTCATCTTTTCTTTTCCTCTTCTTTTTCTTTTTTCCTTTTTTCTTTTTTCTTTTTCCTTTTTTTCCCTCTCCCGTTCGGCTCTCTCTCTCTCTCCCCGCGTCCCTCTCTTTCTCTCTCTCTCCTCACCCACGCCGGAAAGCCTTCCCGCCCAGGCCCGCCGTTCGCCGGCGTCGTGCCCGACGCCACCCCTGCCGGTCGACTCCCCTCCGGCCGGTGATCATCCCCTCCGACTCCCAGCCCCAACCGGCCGGCCGTTTGGCCGGAAAAAGCCCAACAAGCCGCACGGCTTGAGGCCCGATCCGCCGCCGTCGCTCCACCTCCGGCCACCACCTCTTCACCACTTCTTCCCCTACTCCTTGCCGACCTAACCCACCCATCCCCGGCCTCAAACGGTCACCGGAGCGGCTCCCACGAGCTCAACTCCGATTTGCCCTTTTTCCGCCCCTACCGGCGTTTTCGCCGCCACCCACGGCCAAAACTCACTTCCACTAGCTTCATAAACATCTCTAGACCATTCCCTATCAATTTGGTGTCTTGGTTTGTCCCCGGTCAAAAGTGGGTATTTTGCGACCCACGGGAACAGTGCATTTGCACTGTTACGTTGCTTTCGCATCGCCGTTCGCTTCGCGCCGAACCTTCTAAAAATCCTATATAGCGCTGTAAGTATTTTCCAAACGCTACTTTTAGATTTAAATGTATTTTACTCTTTCAATAAATTATTTGGTTGGTTCGCTGATTCCGGACTGAGTCCGAGGAGTTCGGGGGTCGGATGGATGGAGGACGGAGTTGCTTGATTTGTTGTGCTATGGTTGAATTTATTTGTCGAGCATTGAAATTGGCATTTACATGATGCATGCACTTGTATTTTATTTTATTGGAAAAATCATGTTTTATTGGCGTAAATGATTTTTGGGAGTGTGCGTATCACGAGCCCAAGCCGGGATGGGTTATTATCTCGGTGGAGCTCCTCTGGTCACTCGGGAGTGGATAATACTGAGTGACATCCCCTGGGTTGTCGCCGGGCGACGACCGGATCGCACGATACGGTAACGCTGTCGTGTCGACTCCGTGGTCCTTTTAGTGGCGGGGACTAGAGGATGGCCTGGCCAGGTACGCGCGAGTTGGAGGCGCGAGTCTGGGCATCGCTCGTGTAGGTGTCACACGCGTAGACGTTACCTGCGGTGTGGCACAGAGCCAGAGTGTGCGGATGATCCCTAGGGGAGATCATGGTGCATGCATAATTGGTTGGTTTTCATGGTTTTCGGATATGGGCCATTTTCTGGGAAAATGGCGATGGTCTTGTGATCCATTTTCGGGGAAAATGGTGGTTTGGGCCATTATCTGGGATAATGGCGAGGCTTGGTTTTAAAGGTTATGTTTTTAAGCCAGTTGGGTTTTTGGCGTGCGTGGAAAATATGATTTATGAGTTTTGGAGCATTGACATTCATTCATACTTGTTGTTTGAGTTTAATATGCTTTTATCTAGTGGTGTTTGGATTTTACTTACCTGCGGCACCATTTTTGGTACCGTAGATTTTGATGCAGCGTTCGAGGAGGAGGAGGAGGCTGAGCCCGAGGATACGGCTCCGCCGGAGTTCTGATTTGAAGTTATGCTTTGTACTTAGTTTTAAAACAATATTTATATCATGTAATATTTTATTATGTGCCTTTGAACCGTTTGTATTTTATTTAAAAAAAAAATTCTGGTACTTAGTATTTGACTTTGCTATCCGCTGCGTATCTTCTTGTGCACATTTGTCGCTTGCACACACTTGGCACTCTTCGATAGGGTGGTGACCCGTGATGTCACCATCCGGGCGCCTCGAATTCCCCGTTTTCCGTACGTGGGGATTTTGGGGGCGCCACAGGTGGTATCAGAGCGGTTTGGCTCTGGGTAAAACCACATGTCCCATAGGAGAGGTACCAGAATGTTTTTTTTTAGTTGTGTTTTAAAATTTATTTTAAGTAATATTGCTTTTTGACGTGGTTTAGTTGTTTTGAATTTATTTGAGCTTGTTTGGTTGTTTTATTTAATTAGTTATGTTATTGCTGCTGATTTGTTTTTGTTTTCTTGTTATGTGGATTGGTTTTGGTTTGGTTTTATGTTATTGGTTTTATTTTTTTTTTTTAAAAGGGGGTCAAAGGTTGTGGTGGCAGGTAAAATGGTGAGACCGAGGAAATCTACACAAGGGCCACGGGATGATACACAGAGAGATGACTCCATTGCCCAAGCTATACGGCAAATGACAGAATTTATGCAGCAAAATTTTAGGCCTCAGCAAGGAGTGCCTAGCCCACAACCTGGAGGTCCTTGGCCGCAACAAGGAGGACCTTGGCAGCAAGGAGGGGCTTGGCAACAAGGAGGGCCTTGGCAACAAGGAGGGCCATGGCTGCTACCAGGAGGGTCCAGTGGAGGAGTGCAAGCGGGGTGCACGTATGAGCGCTTTCTGGCGCATAGGACTCCCCACTTCACTGGAGACGAGGATCCACTACAAGCTGGAAAGTGGATCAAGGACTTGGAGAGGACTTTTGAGGTATGTGGTTGCACCGAGGCGCAACAAGTTCTCTACGCCAGCTATCTGTTACAAGGCACTGCTTTTGATTGGTGGGATACCAAAAGAATAATGCTGGAGTCAGAATTGGGGTCTTTTGCCGCGGTGACTTGGCAGCGCTTCAAGAAGGAATTTAATAACCGCTTCTTTCCCGCTTCTGTAAGGCGGCAAAAAGCAAGAGAGTTCTCACACTTGGTCCAAGGGAGCATGACCGTGGAACAGTACTCCCGAAGGTTTGTAGAACTTGGGAAATTTGCTCCCCACCTCATCGCCACAGAGGAGATGCAAGCTGAGCGTTTCCAGGAGGGTCTACGCCCCGATATACGCCGGTTGGTAGTCAGCCACCGGATATCCACCTTTCAGGATTTAGTGGATGTGGCCACCCTCGTGGAGCGGGAGAATAATTTGAGTATGGGTTCCCCTCCGGGACATAAAAGGCGAAGTTTTACTGGAGAAGGAAGTAGCTCTGGATCGCCTCAGAAAATTGTTCAGCGGTCTGGAACTCGACCACAAGCTGCCTCAGGAGTGCGTATAGGAGGTCGGATGCCCGTTTGCATGAGGTGTAATAGAGCTCATACGGGTGAGTGCACTTTGGGTGGAGCTCGATGCTATAATTGTGGCCAGCAGGGACACTTTGCCCGTGAGTGTCCTAATACAGTTCAAGGAAGCCGTGGAGGTCGACGTGGTGGAAGAGCTAATCAGAGACAAGTAGCACAGGCTCGAGTGTATGCTCTTACCCCTGGAGAGGTGGATGATGAGGCACCAGCGACCCACGATGCTGGAGTGATTACAGGTATGGTTCTAAATTAACTAATTTTTGGATTTGATGTTTGGTGTGGTTTGATGTTTGTTTGTTTCGGATTTTGTGGGTGTATGTGTTTGGTTCAGGAAGAGTTCGGTTATATGACTTTTATGCTTGCACATTGTTTGATTCGGGTGCATCTCAATCATTTGTGTCTTCTACGTTCGCTCGGATATGTAATTTGGTTACGGGACCCCTACCAGGATCGTTAGTGGTGAGTCTTCCGAATGGTGAAATGGTTTGTTGTTCTAAAGTTGCGTTGGGTTGTCCCTTGGATTTTGGTGGTAGGACCCTTGATGCCGACTTGGTGGTGTTCAAGTTGTTGGGATTTGATATTATTCTCGGCATGGATTGGTTATATCGGTATTGTGCAAGTATAAATTGCAGAAGTCGGGTAATCAGTTTTCAACTCCCAGATGGTGGTTGTTTAGAGTTTATGGGAAGTAAATTAAAAGAGAAGCCGATGGTTATATCGGCAATTCAAGCGAAGAAAGATATTGCTTGTGGGGCGGATGCCTTTTTGGTTCAAGTGGCGTCTACGCCAATTGGGAACAAGTCCTTGGCAGATTTTCCAGTGGTAGGAGAATTTCCCGATGTGTTCGTAGATGATTTGCCGGGGTTACCTCCAGTCCGCGAGTTGGAGTTCGCTATCGATCTAGAACCCGGGGCGGCTCCTGTGCATAAAGCCCCTTACCGTATGGCACCAGCCGAGTTGAAAGAGTTGAAAGCCCAGTTGCAAGAGTTGGTCGACAAGGGGTTTATCCAGCCAAGTACTTCGCCATGGGGTGCACCAGTTTTATTTGTTAAAAAGAAAGATGGCACTCTTAGAATGTGTATTGATTATCGAGAGCTTAATAAAGTGACAATAAAGAATAAGTACCCTCTTCCAAGAATTGACGACTTATTTGATCAGCTTCAAGGAGCGGCTATCTTCTCGAAGATTGACTTGAGATCGGGATATTATCAGCTGCGAATAAGAGATAGAGATGTCCCCAAGACTGCTTTTAGATCAAGATATGGGCATTACGAGTTCAAAGTGATGCCTTTTGGGTTGGCTAACGCTCCTGCAGCTTTCATGGATCTGATGAACCGGGTTTTTCGACCTTATCTGGATTCTTTCGTAGTGGTTTTTATTGATGATATTTTAGTTTATTCCCAGAATGTTGACGAGCATGCTTATCACCTTCGCTTAGTGCTTGGGAAGTTACGAGAGCACCAGTTGTACGCGAAGCTTAGCAAATGTGAATTTTGGCTGGAAGAAGTCAGATTTCTCGGGCATGTAATTTCCCAGGACGGTGTGGCAGTTGATCCCAGTAAGGTGGAAGCTATTTTATCATGGCAGCGTCCATCGACTGTGCGCGAGATCCGAAGTTTCTTGGGACTTGCTGGATACTATAGAAGATTCGTGGAGGGATTTTCCCGATTATCCGGTCCTCTCACCGCTTTGACTAGAAAGAATGCAGAGTTTGTTTGGTCAGACAAGTGCGAGAGGAGTTTCCAAGAATTGAAGAACAGATTGACAACTGCGCCAGTTTTAGCACTTCCAAAACCGCTTGAGCCGTTTGTTGTTTTTAGTGATGCATCTAAATTTGGTTTGGGGTGTGTTCTCATGCAAGGAGGACGGGTCGTGGCTTATGCGTCTCGTCAACTGAAAGACCACGAGAAGAATTACCCGACACATGATTTGGAATTGGCCGCAATAGTGTTTGCCCTTAAGATTTGGCGACACTTTTTATATGGAGCAGTTTGCGAGATCTACACCGATCACAAGAGTCTGAAGCATTTATTTTCTCAGAAGAATCTCAACATGAGGCAAAGGAGATGGTTAGAGCTAATAAGCGACTATCAGTGCGAGATTAAATACCACCCAGGAAAAGCAAATGTAGTTGCAGATGCCTTGAGCCGGAAGTCACATTTAGAGGATGAAGCTGAATCTTCTGGAGTGGATTCTTTACTTTGCGGGTTGAGAAGGCTCCTTATTGGAAGTTCGCAGCAAGAGGAAGTGATATCTTCAATTCTTGATATTCGGGTAATTGATTTTGAAGAATTGAAGACTCTTCAGAGAAAAGATCCGAAGCTGTTGGACATTAGAAAAAGGGTCAGAAAATCTAGAGGGCCGTTGCACTACAGTTTGGATAAAGATGGGATTCTTCGATTCCGAGATCGTAGAGTAATTCCTAAGGACTCGGAATTTAAGGAGCGAATTATGACGGAGGCTCACGCGGCTCCCTATTCCGTTCATCCGGGTAGCACCAAAATGTATCGGGACTTAAGGAAAAATTATTGGTGGGAAGGAATGAAGAGGGATATTGCCTTGTATATTGAGAGATGTGGCACTTGCCGTCAAGTCAAGGCCGAGCATCAAAGACCAGCAGGTTTGCTCCAGCCTCTACCTGTTCCTGAATGGAAATGGGATGACGTCTCTATGGATTTTGTAGTGGGCTTACCGAGGACTCCCAGTGGAAAGAACTCAGTTTGGGTAATTGTTGATCGACTGACTAAGTGTGCTCATTTCTTACCGGTCAATAATGCGGATTCTCTGGGAAAATTGACCCGCTTGTATGTAAAGGAAATAGTGAGACTACATGGGATACCCAAGAGCATAGTGTCGGACAGAGATCCAAGGTTCACCTCCCATTTTTGGAAGAGTTTGCAGGCGGCTTTAGGTACTAAATTAAAGTTTAGTACTGCTTATCACCCCCAGACAGACGGCCAGTCAGAGCGCACGATTCAAACTCTTGAAGATATGTTGCGAGCGTGTGCTTTAGATTTTCAAGGAAGTTGGGAGAATCACGTGCCACTCATAGAATTCGCGTATAATAACAGCTTCCATGCATCCATCCAAATGGCTCCTTATGAAGCTCTGTATGGTAGAAAATGCAGATCACCCTTATGTTGGGATGAAGTCGGGGAGAAGAAAATAATTGGACCCGAGATAATACAGGATATGCAAAATCAGATTCAGATTATAAGAGATAACATGGCTGCAGCGCAAAGTCGTCAAAAGAGTTACGCGGATACCAGGAGGAGAGAATTGTCTTTCGAACAAGGCGATTGGGTTTATCTTAAGGTCTCTCCCATGAAAGGAGTTAAGCGTTTTGGGAAGAAGAGAAAGCTGGATCCAAGATATGTTGGACCTTTTCAGATTTTGGAGAAGGTAGGGTCCGTCGCTTACAGAGTTGCTTTGCCAGAATATTTTGGGGATATATACAATGTCTTCCATGTATCGTCTTTAAAGAAGAGTTTTGGACAACAAGAGCCACGTTTTGTCGACCCAGAGAATATTCAGTTGCAACCGGACCTTACTTATGAGGTTGTTCCATCGCAGATCATGGATTGGAAGGAGCAACAGTTAAGGTCTAAAACGATATATCTGGTTAAGGTGGCCTGGGGAGATCCGTTAGCTCAAGATTTCTCCTGGGAGCGAGTAGTGGACATGAGGGAGCAGTACCCCTACTTGTTCGAGTGATGACGGTACGTTTTTTTTAATCTTGGTTGCAGTCGGTTTTATGTGGAATTGTATGGCTTGTTTCAAGTTGGTGTTCGGACCTGCAAATTTCGAGGACGAAATTTGTTTTAAGGGGGGGAGGATGTGATGACCCGCTTTTATGTGTATTTTCACTGAAGGGATATTTTAATTTAATTAAATATTTTATAGTGCTTTTATTTTAAATTATCGAGTTTTAAATGGATTTTATTGGCTGTTGGATTTAAATTGTGATTTAATTTATTTTGGCTTGTTTTTGGTTTTAAAAATTTAAATAATTGGTTTTTACTAGTTATTTATTTTATTTTAGCTTATTGATGTGTTTAAAATATTTTATTGGTGTTTATTTATTTATTTGATGTAGTGTTAATTTATTTTAATCGTTTTATGTTTTTACCGTTTTCGGCTGATCAGTTTTTGGACTTCCGACGTGAGGACTGGACCTCATTAATTTCCTTCATCTTTTCTTTTCCTCTTCTTTTTCTTTTTTCCTTTTTTCTTTTTTCTTTTTCCTTTTTTTCCCTCTCCCGTTCGGCTCTCTCTCTCTCTCCCCGCGTCCCTCTCTTTCTCTCTCTCTCCTCACCCACGCCGGAAAGCCTTCCCGCCCAGGCCCGCCGTTCGCCGGCGTCGTGCCCGACGCCACCCCTGCCGGTCGACTCCCCTCCGGCCGGTGATCATCCCCTCCGACTCCCAGCCCCAACCGGCCGGCCGTTTGGCCGGAAAAAGCCCAACAAGCCGCACGGCTTGAGGCCCGATCCGCCGCCGTCGCTCCACCTCCGGCCACCACCTCTTCACCACTTCTTCCCCTACTCCTTGCCGACCTAACCCACCCATCCCCGGCCTCAAACGGTCACCGGAGCGGCTCCCACGAGCTCAACTCCGATTTGCCCTTTTTCCGCCCCTACCGGCGTTTTCGCCGCCACCCACGGCCAAAACTCACTTCCACTAGCTTCATAAACATCTCTAGACCATTCCCTATCAATTTGGTGTCTTGGTTTGTCCCCGGTCAAAAGTGGGTATTTTGCGACCCACGGGAACAGTGCATTTGCACTGTTACGTTGCTTTCGCATCGCCGTTCGCTTCGCGCCGAACCTTCTAAAAATCCTATATAGCGCTGTAAGTATTTTCCAAACGCTACTTTTAGATTTAAATGTATTTTACTCTTTCAATAAATTATTTGGTTGGTTCGCTGATTCCGGACTGAGTCCGAGGAGTTCGGGGGTCGGATGGATGGAGGACGGAGTTGCTTGATTTGTTGTGCTATGGTTGAATTTATTTGTCGAGCATTGAAATTGGCATTTACATGATGCATGCACTTGTATTTTATTTTATTGGATAAAATCATGTTTTATTGGCGTAAATGGTTTTTGGGAGTGTGCGTATCACGAGCCCAAGCCGGGATGGGTTATTATCTCGGTGGAGCTCCTCTGGTCACTCGGGAGTGGATAATACTGAGTGACATCCCCTGGGTTGTCGCCGGGCGACGACCGGATCGCACGATACGGTAACGCTGTCGTGTCGACTCCGTGGTCCTTTTAGTGGCGGGGACTAGAGGATGGCCTGGCCAGGTACGCGCGAGTTGGAGGCGCGAGTCTGGGCATCACTCGTGTAGGTGTCACACGCGTAGACGTTACCTGCGGTGTGGCACAGAGCCAGAGTGTGCGGATGATCCCTAGGGGAGATCATGGTGCATGCATAATTGGTTGGTTTTCATGGTTTTCGGATATGGGCCATTTTCTGGGAAAATGGCGATGGTCTTGTGATCCATTTTCGGGGAAAATGGTGGTTTGGGCCATTATCTGGGATAATGGCGAGGCTTGGTTTTAAAGGTTATGTTTTTAACCCAGTTGGGTTTTTGGCGTGCGTGGAAAATATGATTTATGAGTTTTGGAGCATTGACATTCATTCATACTTGTTGTTTGAGTTTAATATGCTTTTATCTAGTGGTGTTTGGGTTTTACTTACCTGCGGCACCATTTTTGGTACCGTAGATTTTGATGCAGTGTTCGAGGAGGAGGAGGAGGCTGAGCCCGAGGATGCGGCTCCGCCGGAGTTCTGATTTGAAGTTATGCTTTGTACTTAGTTTTAAAAACCATATTTATATCATGTAATATTTTATTCTGTACCTTTGAACCGTTTGTATTTTATTTAAGAAAAATTCTGGTACTTAGTATTTGACTTTACTATCCGCTGCGTATCTTCTTGTGCACATTTGTCGCTTGCACACACTTGGCACTCGTCGTTAGGATGGTGACCCGTGATGTCACCATCCGGGCGCCTCGAATTCCCCGTATCCGTACGTGGGGATTTTGGGGGCGCCACATGTAATTTTAGAACCATTCACTTCATCAAGCAACAAATTCATTCATACAAGCATAATGTCATAATTCATCAAAGATCGTGAAAGGAATCTAACCTTGACTTATCTCGTAGCATAACGTAGACAAACGTCATATTTTCATATACCGTTAGAAAATTACAGGTAACATGCAATTGTATGATCAAATTAATTACCTCTTAGCGCTGCTTTCACAAATCTCATGTCGTAGCTCGTGACCTATACAAGGCACTAGACATTACTAAACTTTTCTAGAAAACGTGTCGTAGCATTCTAAATACTTAAACAAATAATACCAAAGAGATAACTTAAGAAATATTCACTTATGCAAAGATTTCATAAAATAATAATATTTAAAACTCATATCATATTACTTAATATTCTGTGTAAATGTTTATCTTAATAATTTTATAAAAATCTAGTTAAAGGTTAATTTAAAAATTAACTAAAATAATAAGCTGAAACAATATAAAAGAATACTTTAAAATATGCTTAAAAGCCCTTAAATATTTTCTATAAAAACAAGTCTATGACTAATATATTTATTTAAGTAGATAAAGCCCATGTAAAAGTGAAGTTTCTTCTAAAAATATAACCAACCCAATAAAATCACTAAAACAATTGCTGAAATATAATAAAATAAAGCCCAATTTAAAACACAAGTCCATCTCAATGATACATGTCTAACTAACCTCAAGCCCAGCCCACAAGGAAATTAGTCCACGTATCAGGTTTAAAACATAAGCCAACAAAGTTATTTGAGGGTAAAGAAGTAACTTCTCCAAAAGTTCCTTCAGGAGGATTTACAGAAGCGTACAAACAAGGGGTTTCAGGGGCATTAAGGGAAAACATCCTAATGGGCATGGGTATTTTTGGGAAAGACATAAACAAAGCAAATAAAAAGGGAAGAAACAGCTACTGCAGAGGAGAAACAGGCGATGGAAAGGCAACTCACCAAGAGAGGAAGGAGACCCACTATGATGTGGATCTTGGTCTAGTTCGACGATGACTTTGGGTGGTTGGGAGTGGTCGGCGATGCCAAAGGGCTCCTCGGAATGGTGGTGCAATACAAGAGAGAGAAAGAGTGAGAGAGTTAGAGAGAGAATCTGTTAAGCCGACAGGCAATAGAGGTAGAGGAGGGTGGCGGACGGTAGTGGGCTTGCCGGAAGGTAGTGGGTTCGCTGGAGTTGGGCTGGCCGGTGATTTTTGTGATTGTTTCTGGTGAGTTAAGTGTCTCAGTTGGCTAAGAGTGTTTTTTCTTGATTTGTAGAGGCTGTTACGTTGGGCTGGTATGTATATATTTTCTCCTTTTAGATGAGGGTCTCGTGGGTTTTATAGAGAGGGAAAAGATGAAGTACACGAGTGATATGGAGATAGGATAAAGTTTGAATTTGAAGTGTTGGTTCTAATATAGGAATCTATTCAAGCTGGAAATTAAATATAACTATGATGATAAGGAGACTTACAAATGAAATACAACTCCTCTAAATCTGATCCACTGTTAAATTTCGGAAGTAATAAAAATTAAAATAAAAATAGATAATAAAAAATGAAATAAATAAATAATGAAAATAAATAAATAAACATACTTTTGGGGTCGGCATGTTACAAAGATACAGTGAGCTTTTCTGGGTCTTAGAGCTCATTAATCAAGTCATGAAGTTGAAGATGATAAACTAAGAGACTTGTGAATCTGGGTCTCTCTATTTATCTAGTTGAATTGGATGATTTAATACAAAGAGACATCATTAAACATTGTATGAAATATTGGATAATCCACATAACATGTTTATTTATTTTTTAAACATTAAGATAGAGACTTTGTATCGAAATCTGTAATGTGATTATTTTGTATTGAATGATAAAATTATGTACTCTGATAGTGATGAAGTTGAGATAATAATGTGTGGAAACTATCCATAAGTTGAGAATGTGGGAGTTGAAAGTGTAGAAAACAATGTGTTATGAATGTAGAAAATAGACTGAATGTAGAAGATATAGTGAATGACTAAGATGGAGTGAGTGTGGATAATGGAGTCAATGTGATATCCTCTTCAAGTAGTGGTCCTTTGGAGCCATTCATTGGTATGCTATTTGATGATGTCGAAGATGCCCAAGCATTTTACAAGGCATATGCAAGACATAAAGGTTTTACTATTCGGACCAACCATACTCAATTGTCCAAAAATGATAAAAAAACTTGTTGCAGTATTGTAACACCCCATTCCCGTAGGATAGAGATGTCACTAATGTACATAACAAAATGCCTGGTAAAGAGATTCATATCCTGAAATACCGCATTTATTGAAAACATTAATTAAACTGAACATAACTGTTTTTAAAAACTTAAAACTGAAAATGTAAAATGAAAACATAAACTAACCCTACGCGTGACTTTTTATCCAAAAAAACATAAAAGAATTAAGTCCTTGCATTAGATCTACTCCTGGTCCTCCAGTTTTACATCCTTACAACCATCATCTGTGACATTTAAACATAGAGGAGAACAAAGAAAGAAACAAACAAACAAAAATGAGTCGAATACTCAGTAAATAGTACATCATACCATAAAATATAACTTAACAAGACTTAGTTTTTGAAAGACTCTTCAAACAAACATATATGATTCACAAATTCTCATAGCATGTCTATTCATCATCAACATAAGTGGAAAAAAATCATGGCGAACATATAAACGTAAATGCATAATTTACGTATTTATCTTGTCTTTCACTTATTGTATAGTGAACCACGCTTGAGTCCATGGCACACCATAACTTGTCATAACATGGAGTGAAACACGCTTGAGTCCGTGTTTCACTGAACATAAGGTGAACTACGCTTGAGTCCGTGGCATTGCATAACATAACTTGTGGTGAACACGTTTAGGTCCGTGTCACCCTTAACATAACTTGTGATGAACATGCTTAGGTCCATGTCATCCTTAACATAACTTGTGATGAACACACTTAGGTCCGTGTCATCCTTAACATAACTTGAAGTGAAACATGCTTAGGTCCATGTTTCACTTAACATATAGTGGCCACACTTAGGTCCGTGACACCGTCTTAACATAGCTTAGGTTCGTGTCACCCTTAAACATCTTATCTTTCTTAATACATGAGAACTTATTTAATATCATGAACTTTTCTAGCATGGCATATCTTTGCACATGGCATAGCATAACGTGGCATATTTTTGTACATGACACAATATGATCTAAACATAAACATTTCATGGCATACAGGATCTAAGATCTATATGAACTTTATGTAACATACTTGATCTAAATGCTTCATAACATTACATAGCATATATGATTTAATTAGTACATGAACATTGCATACATGATCTAGGTACCGCATGAACATGGCATACATAATCTGACTATTTTATTAAATGGCATACTTGACTTAAATTACTACATGAACATTTCATGGCTTTCATGTAATTTTAGAATCATTCACTTCATCAAATAAAAAATTCATTCATACAAGCATAATGTCATAATTCATCAAAGATCGTGAAAGGAATCTAACCTTGACTTCGCTCGTAGCGTAACATGGACAAACATCATAATTTCATATACTATTAGAAAATTACAGTACACATGCAATTATATGACCATACTAATTACCTCTTAGCGCTGCTTTCACAATCTCACGTCATAGCTCGTGACCTATACGAGGCAATAGACATTACTAAACTTTTCTATAAAACGTGTCGTAACAATCTAAATACTTAAAATCCTACCATAGAGATAATTTAATAAATATTCACTTATACAAAGATTTCATAAAATAATAATATTTAAAAGTCATATCATATTACTTAATATTCTGTGTAAATGTATATCTTAATAATTTTATAAAAATCTAGTTAAAGATTAATAGGAAAATTAACAAAAATAATAAGTTGAAACAATATAAAAGAACACTTTAAAATATGATTAAAAGCCCTTAAATATTTTTTTGATAAAAGCAAGTCTATGATTACTATATTTATTTAGGTAAAATAGCCCACTCAAATACACTAAAACAATTTCTCGTAAAACACCATCAACTCACATTAAACAGTATGCTAATCAACCTACTTTAAATAATAAATATTTTCTAAAAAATAAATAGTAAAACAAGCCCACCCAATTTAAACAAGTCCACTTAAAAATTAAGTCTAATAGGTTTATTAAAAAACTAGGCTCAACACCTTTAAAAGGAAAACTCTTGGTTGAAAGGCTTAAAGCCCAAAGGCCATTGTAAAAACAAAGAATCTGGTTCAGTAGGGTATAAGCTAAGGGTTAAAGGGCATACATGTGATTATGGAAGCATTGAAGGGGCTTTTTGGGAAGTCTGAAACAAGACAATTAAAAGGAAGGAAATATACAGAAGTGGCTTACATCGCATATCACCAAACAAGGACAAAAGAAAAACAAACAAATGGTCGTGCAATGCTTACTGAGAGGAAACTAAAGTGACAATGGCTCTGGGGTGGCTGGGAGTGATCGGCGATGCCACTGGCTTTCTTGGAATGGTGGTGTGATCGAGAGAGAGAGTTAGAGGGAAAAGTTGTCAAACCAAAAAAAGTTGGAGTGAGAGAGAAGATTCCGGTGTGGGCTTACTGGAAGGGAGTGGTTTTGACGAGATTGGGCTGGTCGGCACTTTCTGTGGCTATTTCCGACAAGTTGGTTGTCTCAGTTGGCTGTGAGAGTGGTTTTCTCGATTGTAGGGGCTGTTACGTTGGGATGGTATGCGTATATTTTCTCCAGATGTTTTTATGTTTAATACCAATGATTTGCATGGGATTTATAGATGAGGGAGAGGGAGATGCCGTGAGTCTTGAGAAGAAATTGGATAAAGTCTAGAGTTGAGAGTTTGAATTTAATTCGGGGGTTGTATTCAATCTGAAATGAAAACAAACGGGATACAATTTTGGATAGGGGATGAAACTCAAACAACAACAAATATCATCTTAAAATCTATTTCAAAACTATCTCAAGTTTACAAGTATAGTATGTTTACAAGTTTACAAATACTATGTTTCAAAACATAATGATAATAATAATAATAATAATAATAATAATAATAATAATAATAATAATAAATAAAATAAAAATCACTCTGGGTCTGGGTGTTACAAGTATACTATGTTTACTCAAGAGAAGGACTTCGGCGGGAAAGTCACAAAGAAAAAGAACGAACAATTCTTGAATCTACAGAGACAAGGATTTGATGCAAAGCAATCATAGGAATAAAGAAAAATGGTGAGAAGTGGATAGTTTCAAAGTTTGTACTGAAATACAACCATGTTCTACTTACACCGAGAAATACTAGTTTGCTCCATGGACATAAGGGAATTACTAAAGTCCAAAAAAACTTATTGAATGAGTCCGATGTACCGACAAAGAAAATAATATTGGTGTTGAGTAAAGGGTCAGGTGGTGACTTTAACGTTGGTTATATTGGCAAGGATGTTGAAAATTTCTTAAGAAACAAAAGGAGAACATTATTTGAAGAGGTGATGCATAAGGTTATATACCTACTTTCTTGATTGACAATGTAAAGTACTTAGGTTTGTATACTCCATGCAAGATGAGAATGGGTGTAACAGCCCGCTAGAAATTCAATGGTAGAATTTCTATAAACTTAAGGAATCTCGTGAAAACTCCATAAGTTTTCACCAATCGGTTAATCGCAAAGGTTTTAGTCTGTCAACATAATCAGTGTTATTACTCACTATGGTACCAGAAATGCAATTTTAATTGTTTGAGGTAGTTAGAAGTGTCAGAATATGTTATAGTCTACACCACTAGATTCAGTTGAATATTTAGGATTTTATGGCCCAATAACTTATTTTCATAATTTCGAACGAAATGACTATTCGAAACTGTGAATTTATTTATAGGGGCGCTTCGGGGTTGAGTTTTGGTAAACAGTTTTTACGCTAGGTTAATATGAATATTTAGGATTATTCCGTACTAAGTTTATTACGCTTTTTTTGGGAGTGAATAGTAACCTCGGTAAGCGTACTAAGTGCAGCGTTTTCAAAATCACAGTGTAGAATGTCCAAATTAGGTTAGAGAAGTTTTATTTGGACACTTGGCAAGATCTTAGCCACACATAATGAATAGTATTAGATACTTGGCACAAAGAGTAACCATTAGATGGATTTGTGAAGGAAATCAAGGTGTGAGATCATGCCACCTAAGCAAAACCCTTTTCATCTGATCAACCAAATTGAGCTAGATCAAATAGAGTTTCAACCCTAATGAAACCCTAAATGGTTGGAATCCAATTGAAATCCCAAAAGCTTGGTTGAAACTGAAACCCTAAACAGTTTTCCCAAACCTTAAAGTTGGCCTTTAAACCCTTTTTGATCCAATTTCTAGCATTGTGTTTAATCACTTGATTAAATCACTTCCACATGCTATTAATTTTTCAAATTCTTGTTATGACATCATTATCCAACCTTTTAAACCTTGGAAATTTTTTTGGGCCAAGAAAAATTGGATTTGGGCTTGATAGCATCTCAAACCCTAACCAAACCTCATTTAAACCCCAAATTGAAGCCCACTTGGTTGGGGCCCACCAAGGCCCACGAATTTGGCCACCTTGGCAAGACTTCTTGGAGAAGTTTCCTCCCCCACATGGAAGACCATTCAATGCCCTTGGCTGCACCCAATAGTGCCTTGATGAGATGGAGAAACCCACCCCATCAACCTCCATAACTCACAGCTTCTGCAGGCTGTCATTTCCCCTCTCTATTCTCCATTTTATGTCACATATCTACCTCCAATCAATGGTCATTCAGGTCCATATCTTCCCCCTACAGAATTCTTGAGTCGTGAAAGTCACACTTACTCCCCTTTCATCACTTCTTCACCCCGTTCTTAGAGAGAAACCCAAAAGAGCTCTCTAGGGCAGATTTTTGTGTCTTTTTGTATGGAGATTTTCAACCCTTTGTAAGTATTTTCACACGATAACTCCTTCATAAAATTTGTTCCTCTTTGAGTCTAGTTTCCGTAGAAATATTATTTGTATCATTCCATGGTCATTTTGTTGGTAAAAAGTATTTTTAACCATGGAAAGGTCATTCAGGGAGTGAATCTAGAGAGTATGTTATGTGTTTAAGAGTGTTCATTCAGTTTTTGTTGCATGCCTAAAACTTTTGATGATAGATTTTCTTAGATCTAGAAACTTGAAAACTGGAAGTGGCAAAACAATTTTTATTTGGAGAAAGCTTGAATATTTCGAGTTTTGATCTTACTCTAAAGGCATTGATATTTTTATATGATGATCATAAGTCTCTTATTTTCATGTTAGGATGTTATTTTGAAGATATTTAGTATTAGTTTCAAAGATATGATTTTTCTATGCAAGAGGATTTCAATTAGGCCTAAGATTTTATGTTTTTGGATTAGATCCATGTTTTATTGATTTTTAGCCAAGTGATTTTAAGTTTGATGGTTGGATCCTATTTAAGACACATTATTAAACCATGTGATGTTTTAATTTGAAGATCTCATCTTTGTAAGCCATGGATCAAGAGATTTATCAAAACTAGTTGAGGAAAAAGTTTCTGTTTTTGGATTAAGTGTAAAACCAAAAACTCCAAGTGTTATTTTATGATTTTGGTGACTTTAGTTTGATGATTTAAAGCATGGTTGATCTTAAGATGATGTTCTGAATATGTTAGAAGTAAGATTTGATTTTTGGAATTCTTGGAGATGTTTTGATTTAGGGTCAAAGCTTGTGATTCAAGTGTTTGGATCTTTTTACAAAAAAAGTTTGGTGTTGATTATAAGCCTTTTTCTAAATGGATGTTTTAAGTATGGTTTTAAACTTAGGATAGGAAGATCCTTGTTGCAAAACTTTGGTTTAAGCAAGAGTTTTGAAGTTGGAAGGAATTGCAACAAAAATCAAGAGAAATGGCCTATGGATGTTTCGGCCATAGTATGTTTTCCATAGTTGTGTTTTGTTTTAAATCTTTTTGAGTTAATATTTGAGTTTAGGACAAAATTTACATGAGGAATGTAAATTTTGGAAATTTTTGGAATTAGGATGTGGAATCCTTAAGTTATGGGTAAAATGATAATTTTATTCTAAGTTAGCTTGTTTTCCTGTTTCTAATTGTTAGTAATTAAATTTCTAACTTTTAGAATGACCTCTTACAGTTCCTCGTGTTTCACGCTTTATTCTCGTAGAACACGACGATCGAGGTAAGTTAGCTTCTAACTTACTATCAGTTTACTGTGTATGTATGATGGGTAAGGAAACTACAATTTATGTATGTATGTTATCATATATGCCATGCCATGCCACGTCATTACCTGTTTATCTGTTATGCATGATTTATTCTTTCACGAATATTTATCTGTTACACAATCTATTCTGTCACGTATTGCTATATGTTATAAGTATGCCATATGTTACATGTATGTCATATCATGTAATATTCACCATTGCAAGTATGTCATATTAAGTAAAAAAGTCAGATCATGTTCATGTTAAGTTATTCATATCAATCACGACTCTAAGTGCTAGGATGGGGTAATATCCTAGTGAAAGTCCTTTGTTCACACTGGAGTGTCTAAATAGGTGTGAAATTCTATGGGTTGATGAAGTACAGTCAACAGGTTGCGAATGGGGCCTAATTAGCTGGTCACCGGAGCGCGCCAGGCACTAACGCCGATGGTGCCATATTTTATTTTACGCGTATTCATGGGGCCACAGCAACTGTGGAGCATGAAGTATGGGGCCACAACAACTGTGGAGCATACACTACGTGAGACACAACAATTGTGACACGTAGAATACGTGGGGCCACAACAACTGTGGAGTACGTATTAATGCATTCACAGCTAATGTAGATACCTGTGTTGTGATGTGATAATCGGCAGGGACACACGGCTCTGGGGGACCCGTGTAGTACCCATATGGTCACGTTATTAATTAAGTCTATTGAATAAGATTCCAAGTTCATGTAAAGAAGTTAAGAATAAGCAATCATGGTGACCCCATGAGATAAGAATAAGTTTCAGATCAAGTCCATGTTAAGTCAAGTTTCAAATCAAGTTCATGTTATGTTATGTTATGTTATGCTCACGTACAAGTTATGTTCATGTTCACGTTAAGTTTCAAGTTCATGTTCATATCATGTTATGTTCATGTTTATGATATATTCAAGCTCATATTCATGTTATGTTATGCTCATATTCATGTTATGTTTCAAGTTCACGTTTCTGTCATGTTATGTTTACATACATGTTATTTTCAAGTTCACATTCATGTTATGTTATGTTCACGTTCACATTATGTCTCAAGTTCACGTTTATGTCATGTTATGCTCAGGTTTATGTTAAGTTCAAGTTCATATTTATGTTATGTATGTTCATGTTCATGCTATATTTCAAGTCCATGTTATGTTTCAAGTTTCACGTTCATGTTATGTTGTTAGTCCATGTTATGTTTTAAGCTCAAGTTCATGGCATGTTAAGTCAAGTTCAGTTCACATTTAAGTTCAGGTTATGTCATGCTATATGTCAAGTTATGCTATGATTACTTACGACTTTAATTATGCATTCATGCTTTTACTGCCATGCATTCATAATTAACCTATGTGGGAGTTTCTTGTTAACTTACTGAGATTTGTAATCAAATCTCACTGTGGTAGTCCCAACTACCATTCCCCCCGAATAGTAGGCGATGTGTCAAGATCAGTGCAGGGAGCGAACATTGGTAGACTGAAGGAGGTTGACTAGACGCCGCAGACACAACGCGGAGCTTACAACTTCCATAGTTAGTTTTTGAATAGTTTTCTGGCCTCCTTAGTCGAGTTACACGAGTTACTCGACAAACTTCCTCAATAGCTTATTTTGGTAATGTAAATATGGAGTATGGTCTCCCATGTTTTTGAGGTTACAATCTTCTAAGACTCGTACTGAAATCATGGATGTTTATTTTGTTAAGTATGCTTGGTTATGATTTAACTATTTGGGATATTATAAGTTTGGTGCATAGTATTGCTAAAAGAAAAAAATTATCTGCTACGAATATTGCAAAATGCTATATGCATGTTAGGAACATTGCATCTTATATGTCATGAACGGGGGCAGGTAACTATGTGTTGCATGTCCCGATGCTTCAGATGTCCGTTCGATCCCAAGCGAAAATCTGGGGGCATCACAATGGGTATATGGAAATTGTTTTTGGACAGATGCTTGATCAAGAGCTCTGTACCAATATTTTAGATATGTTGTCACATTTGATACCACATACCTCACCAATATTTATAAGATGTCATTTGTGCCATTTTCTGAAGTGAACCATCATCAACAAACCATAATGTTTGGTTGTGCTTTGTTGATTAATGAAACTGTCGAATCGTAAACATAGTTATTAAGAACATGACAAAAGGTAATGCTTGGGCATCTTCCTTCAACTATAATTATCGATGATGACAAAGCAATGGCAAAAGCCATTGTAAAGGTACTCCCAGATACGACTCATAGGTTATACTTGTGGCACAACTTACAAAACTTTTCTGAACATTTGTCTTATGTATATAACAAATTTCTAGAGTTTCAAAAATATTTTCACCACTATATCAATGAGACAATAATAACTGATGAGTTCAAGTAGGAATGAATTTCAATATTAGTGAAATATAGGCTAGGAGATAATAACTAATTGAAAAATCTTTACAGTTGATGGGATAAGTGATAAATGGTCAATTATGTGGAATTAATACTCTTAAATATCTTGGGTTAAAAGAGTTTTATGTGTTAAAATAAGAGTATTAATTGGATAATATGATTTAACTTTATTTGGCATGTAAAATGATTTGTTTTCTTGTCCTTAATTAAATTCAGATGGGCTCATATACTTCTAATGTCTTAGAATTTATCAGGCCTAAAAAGAAATTATCACAAAAAAAGTCACTTACAAAAGCTGAAGCTGAAGCTCATGAAGATGAAGAAAAAAAAAGAAATCAAAAGCAGTGTACATGCTGCTGCTAGGAGATGATTGGTCCAGGCTCTTTTGGCCTTTTTTGTTCAGACGGCGTGGGGACAGAAAGTGGGGTGAAATTTCACTTGCTATTTCTTGTTTTTAGTGGAGAGACCGGACAGACGATAGGAGGCGGCTTGGACAGGAGTTCTTTTTTTTCGTTCTTTTTGTTCTTTTCTTTTACGGCTGGAGTCTACAGACCTTAGACCTAACGACTAGTAGCAATTTTTTTTTGCATTCTTTTTCGTTTAGGAACCCAGACCTCAAGGTCGGTGGCTTTTACACTTTGTCTTTGCTTTTTTTTCCTGCTACGTTTTCGTTGAGTTGAATCGGGTGGACTCATTTTTCATTTTTTGTTTGGAGTAGTGAGTTTTCGGACGCAGGTCAGTTTTTATTGGGATTTTATTTTCACTCCTTCTTGGTCAGTTTGTTCGGACGCAGACCATTGGTCGGTTGGTTTTCATTACTTGTGTTTATCCTTTTTATCATTACTTGTGTTTTTTTTGGGTTTATTTGCAGACCTTGCGAGTCGGCGTGATTTATAGTTTTTTCATTTTCAGTTTCCTATTTTTTTTTCTTCTAGCACTCGTTTCTTATTTTATGTTTTTTTGGCTTCCTTTTGGTTTTCGGCTAGCAGACCAAGGGCAGTGTAGTTTGATTTTTTTTTGTCTTCTTTACGTTTTTTGTTTGGCATCTTGGAGGTGGCAGCTTCATTTTACTTTTCTTAGTTTATTTATTTATTTAGTTTGGTTTGTTTTATTTCTTTGAGCTTTGACCGTTTGAACGGCTGGATATTTCATAGACTATTTATTTTGCATTCTAAGGTTTATTCGTTAGTATTTTCTTAGTTTTTGTTATGGCTTTACTTAGATTAATTTTTGTTGCTAGAAACATCATGTGTAGCTAATTTCTGAAACTTAGGTTGTGGAATGAGACTTAATTTATTTTAGGTTCTAATTTAATGCAATATTTTGTGGTTGAATGTTGATTTCACTAAGTTGCTAGTTAGATTTAGATTGAAAAAAGATAGCGGCTCTTGTTCTTGATTTGTTGTTGACGTAAGTCACAACAAAAGCTTGAAATTATCAAGGCTTCTCTCGATTGATTGTAAATGTGTTTGGCTAGTAAAGTAGAGAATTCCTTAGGAAAATATCGCAAAACTTGAGCTTAGCTTTTTATCTTCCAATTATCAATGCCTTGATTGGGTTGTTAATCGATAAAATTATCTAAAATCCGAAATAAAGAGAGTCTCAAACCCAATCCAAGTGTTTGTTAGTTTGTCTTTTTAATTAGAAACTCTAATTTCAACTTTGATTAAGTTTTTGCGGAATTTAAATTCATACCTTTTTTTCTTATTTCATCTTCAATTTCGTTTTACATTGCATTTATTTTATTTTCATCTCTCATAG
Organism: Carya cathayensis; assembly: GCA_011037825.1. Taxonomy (NCBI): domain Eukaryota; kingdom Viridiplantae; phylum Streptophyta; class Magnoliopsida; order Fagales; family Juglandaceae; genus Carya; species Carya cathayensis. The sequence goes on along the minus strand of QGSO01016352.1, from coordinate 11,575 downwards.
TCGACACATTTGCTATACAAAAATCTCACATATGCTTTGATAACCCTTTGTCCCTATGGAATACGATCCTGGACTTATCCTTGATACAACTCGACACTTCTACACTTGGAAGCACATTCAAAACCGAGTCAATAAGTGTTTTCTTGCTTATTTGCATTCGACATTTTGTTCTGGTATGTCAACGATTCAAAGGAGTTAAAGCATGAACAACTTTTTCAAGGATTATGTTCGATCAAATACCATGGTTAGTAACATTGTGCATTAGTATGATAAAGTTGTATATGCATGTTCTTTTAAAGAGAAAGAGAATGATGTGCGGACAAAATCTACATGGGCGATTTTGAAAACATGTCATAAAATTGAAAATGAGGCAGCCATAGTTTATACAAGAAAGTCTTTCATGATCTTCCAATGCAAGTTTTTCAACAGTCAGCGGTACAAATCAGCAATATTTTTCAAAAAGGATGAAAGTAAGTCATATGTTGTGACACCTCATGACAAAGAAACACCGCTTTATTATGTGACATTGGAGAGTAGTGAAGGAACTCCAACATATACATACCATATGTTTGATTTTATGGGGATTCTTTATAGGTATATCCTTTGTGTACTTGGCAAGAAATCAAAATTAGATAGATTGTCACAACAGTATGTTCTAAAAAAAATTGGACTATTAATGCCAATAGTCAACCTATTACTGACATATCATGTTTTCAAAAGCAAGTCTTGACACAAGATGATCCTATTATGAGAAAAAATAAGTTGATGATACAATTTTATGACATTGCAGAACTTGGATTGCAGTCAACAAAAAAACTCAACCACATCTCTCTTGAATTAGAGAATGTCCACAAAGAGTTGTTTATGATGGAAGATCACGTAGATATTCAAGAAACAAAATTTTCAAGTAGAAGGCAGTCAATAAATGATTCTCATATGTTAAAAAGTCAAGTTGTGTCAAATTTTTCACACACTGTCCAAAATCTTCCACAAGTGCCAACATATAGACAGCCAAAAACTTTGAAAACAAAGAACCAAAAGAAACGCAAGCTACAAAGAAAGACGTTGTAGCATTTATAAGAATGAGAGACATATTAGGAATACTTGTCCGACAGTGACGTATTGTAGCATTTCTATAATTTTTTTTACACCTTTTTAATCAAAGAAGTTAATCTTTTTTGTGTTTTATTGTGGTTTATGTATAGATCTTGGGCCAACTTCTGACAATGTATCGCTGGGTTTTGATTCTTTAGTGCAAATATAATTTAATGTTGTATGTGTTATTTTTTGGTCTTTTGTTATGTTATGGAAAGTTGATTTAACTTCCCTTAATCGTAAAATTCATTTAAGCCATATTTATTTTGTTGTGATAGGAAATTATCTAGAAAATTGTGGGTTTTGAATAGTGGATTGAAAAGTGTTTTGAAGAGTGAAAATATTAACTAAAATGTGAATGTAATTTTGTTTTATTCCATGTTCTGAGTGTTTATGTAGTTCTAAACCAATTCTGAATGTAAACAAATATTTATATTTATGTAATTCTAAATGTTTATGTAATTCTAAAGTGATTTATGACATTTTGTATGTTTATGTAATCCTGAGTGTTTTTCCAGATTCTAAATGTTTTAATTTTTTTTGCTGTTCAAAATGTATTCACCACATGAAACCAACATCAATCAAAACACATGTACAAAAGAAACTCTCCAAAAACTATCCAAAAAGAATGCTAGCACATGTCCAAAATTTCCATTACATTCAACACATATTTTGTAGATTCAAAACATCTCACAAGTTCCCATTACATTCACCACATATTACAACGAGATACATGAGTCATAGCACTGGCTGACATACCTTGTAGTTTTTGGAAAACATAAAAACGACATCACAAACTACCGTATAAAATAACCATAACAGTATTAACACTTTCAAGATTCTCTTGTACTTCTTATCCATTACTTTAAATTTGGATTATTCGATGCTTAGATGTTCATGAAGTACCCTATCGTTCATTCATTGAGCTAACTCCAACGTCATCTTACAACAATTATTTTGTTCACTTTGAAGATCAATCCATTAAAAAAATCCACATTATTTATTGATCTTGTAGTTTGGACAATTGTAAAATTTTCTACCAAAACTATTAGTTTTTCCATAAGTGCATAGCTTAGATTACATGCCACAGTACCACAATGATCTCTCCAAAGTAGCTTTGTCTTCCCCTCTTACAGTCCAAAAACTTTGCCCGAAATGAGATCATGAACTTTTCATTTGCTGAAAAATAGAGAAGAAAATGAATGCAAATGAGATCATTCATGCATGCAAGAAACAACTTTGACAATAGCAGCTAGATCACAAACGCTTGGGTACATGCAACTAGAATAGTTGTCTTTGAAAACCAAATGCTAGACATTAAAATCAAACTCCAAATGTAATAACTGCATCAATGAGAGACAATGCAACAATCACAATGGCAACAACCCAAACTCAGCACGGCTATAACATCATTGCAATTGAGATTTGGTTGTACAAACTTGAAGGTTAGTGTGCATTCCCTTTTAAGATAAATGGACTCTGGATTTAATTATAGTAACAAGCATGAGAGGTTTAAAACATAAACTAAGCACATTACAATGCAAGTCGCAAACATATGGTTGTACAAAGTTGAAGGTTAGTGTGCATTCCCTTTTTAGATAAATGGACTCTGGATTTAATTATAGTAACAAGCATGAGAGGTTTAAAACATAAACTAAGCACATTACAATGCAAGTCGCAAACATATATTTAGCAAACATGTGAATGCTTCCATTTTGATAATCCTTCTTCCAGTAGACATGGCTACCAAATACAACATCAAATCAAATAATCTAAGTATAGCTACTCAAAGGTTGTCAAGCTATCTAATAACTTCAAAACCATCATTGGCAATTATAATACTTACTCCTATATAAAATTTATCCAAATAGTTGACAATAAGTTATTGGAAGTTTCCATTTTTTTATTTGAATAAGTTTCTACTGCGTTTTTTTTTCTGTCATTATTTTTTTTATTTTTGTTTTTGTCTTTATCTCTTAAGAAGATTGTCATTGCAGTAGTTGAGTTTTATACTCTAGTTTTATATGAGGGAAACCCACATACACATTTAAAGTCTTTTGCAGTTGGTTATAAGTCAAGCCTAGGTAGTATTTTGGTCTATAACATGTTACCCAAAAAAAGAACAAAATGAGAGTAAGGCAGATTTCTGTGTCTTTTGTCCTATTTCATTGAATCTCCATATATAAATTGTGATTCATGCTGGTCTTTTATTAGTAGCATGAGATTTATGGATCTTGATTTTGGGGGTTTTTTTTTTTCTTGGCTTGATTTTGGGAATTTTACTTCAAAGACATACATTTTTGTTCCTTTTTGCCCCTTGAAATTTAGTTAACTTTTTGGTTCTTTCATCTATCATTGATTGCAAAGCCTAAAGCTTCTTCTTTAAAGCTTAAGTCTCAGGAATTATATATCTTTTTTGGGGAGACACAAAATTTTTCTATTTGGTGGGTCTATATGAGTTTGAAGAATTTGTGATAAATGCAGAAAATGGCTACTGGTAGAAGAAAGAAGCAACATTTTAGAAGAATCCATGCTTGCTCATGTAGGCATACCAAATGTCAATACTATCTTGGATGTGACTCTATGTTCTTTAATATTGCTCCTTTTAAATTTTAAATACAACAAACTGAATTCACTGAAATATACTCGGAACATGTCGAAGAATATGGGAGAATTCTGCAATATTTGGTGCTTCAAAGTTTGGGGTCTGGGAAACAATTTAAGGTTTCGGTTTCAACCAAACTTTTGTAGATTCAATTGGATTACAAGTATTTTGAGTTTATTGGGTTTGGCACAAAATGGATGGTTGGATGAAATATGATTTTGCTTTAAGTAGCATGATCACAAAATTTGATTTTCTTCACATTTTCCATCTCATGATTCCTCTTAGTGTTAAGTGTCTAATACTATTCATCAAGTGTGGCCAAGATCTTGTCAAGTATCTAAATAAAGCTTCTCTCTAACCTAATTTGGGCATTCAACACTATGATTTTGAAAACACTGCTCTAGGTGCTAACACCGAGGTTAGTATTCACTCTTAAAAAAGTGAAAAATAACTTTGCACAACAAAATCTTAAATATTCATACTAGCCTTAAAATGCAAATCATTTATTGAAATTCAACTCCGAAATGTCTCAAAATAATCAAAACGCATTTTCAAACAAAAGTTATTTTGGAAATGAAAAATTGTTCTATTGTGATATAAAATTCTAAATATTCCTCTATAATGGCGCAGACCGGTTCTTACTCTCACACTCCTAAATATTCAAATAAATAAAATCGTGCTTTTGGCATCATAAAGAGTGGAAAAATTGACTATGTTGACATACTAAATAAAACTTATATGATTAGGTCGTTGATTTTTGAAAAATTTCGAGTTTTCATGAGATTCCTGAAATCTAAAGAAATTCTTTCATTGAATTTTTGGTAAACTGTTACACAAAGCGTAAACATAAACAAGAAAAAGAAATTCCACAAGTCTCAAATAATGCCCTTTAACCAAAATACTGACATGGTAAAAAATTAAATTCTTTAATAAATATTCCAATGGTCCATTGTACCCTTTGGCACTTATTCAAAACTAGTAAACTATTTGTCTCTCAAGCACTTATTCCTCTATATTCAACTAGTCGCACCCATGCTCCATATTCCTAATCTTCAACTAGCACCTCAAAGTCATGAAAAAAATTAGAAATAAAGTGGTGAAATTATCAACAACTCAGTAAGCAGTAATCCTATACTAATGTATAAACATGAGCAATTTACAAAGTGCATAAGATAGACAGCTATCAAAATAGTTGAAATACTTCTAGAAACATCTTGTTTCAATGATCATTTTATACACACACACACAAAATGACCTTTGGCACAAGTATACTAAAACAACGCATGCAAAGAGTTTGGGTGTAGTGCCTGTATGCAGAGGTTTAGGGACATAGTTCCTCTTTTTTAAAATCACAACTCAACAATTCAAAAATGTATTCTAAATGACAAGGACAACAATTCTATTTTATGTAAAACTAATTTATTTTAAATTTGATGTTCCTTCACAACTCAATTTCAAAGTGCGATGCCCCCAAATTCTGCTTAGGATTAGATGGACTTTGAAGCATTCAGACATGTAACACAATATTATCTGCTTCTGTTTATAACAATTAAACATGCAATGCACCTAATATGCATATAGAAATATGCAATATTCGCAGTGGATAATTATTTTTCTTGAGCAATATTATGCATTGAATGAGATATATCCCAAAAAATTTGAAACATAATACATAAACATTAGAATGATAGACATTATTGATTACACCATAAGCTCCAAAGGTTTGTAATCACGAAAGTATGGGAGTTAGAACTCCTTAAGTACATTCATAAACTAAATCATCTACTGGGTCAATCCGTTGAGTATCCCGCGTAACTCGATTCGGGATGACATAATACTATCTATGAATCAAAGCATGGAGGCTATGAACTTTGTGTAGTGCCTACACTGCCTAATCGACCATCTCCAATCGGCCAGCGTCTATTGCATCTCCTAGTCTTAACACATCGTTTACCATTTTGGGAGAAATGGTAGTTGGGACTACTACAATGAGGTTTGAATACAACAAGTTAATAAAGAAATTGACTAACAGTTTAAAAATGTATACATGAAAGTAAAAGAATGAATACATAACATGATCATAAATAAATTTAACGTGAGTTAACTAATAACTTGACATGTATTGACATGGCTTGAACTGAAATGAGAAGAAAATGATCATGGACTGAACTTGAAACTAAACCAAAATTGAACTTGACAAAACATGAACATGAATGTGAATTGAAACTAAACTAGACATGCCATGAACTTGAATATGACGATAAACATGAACTGAACCTGATACTTAAATGAATTCTAACAATCAAAATGATTTCTCCAGTAGTTTCATTAAGAATAGTGAACAATCAGAATGATTTTCCCCAACATATTCTGTTAGAGATACTCAGACAATTAAAATGATTACACCATGAGTATTTTAAATAAGATATCCTAACAATCAGAATAATTAAGCCAAAAGTACCTAGTAATATTTTGACAATAAGAATAATTATGCTAGGTGTATTTGAGTAAAGGTATTCTAACAATCAAAATGATTATGCCAAAAGTATCTCGCTTGAATTATCAATAGAGATATTAAGACAATCAAAGTGATTATGTCATGAGTATCCCACGCATGACTAATTGACAAAATACTATTTTTGAGACACACTATATACTCGAGACATGACGTGACGTGAAACAAGATGACAGATATGACAAATGACATGACATAACATGAAACTGGTAAACATTTCGTGACGTGATGTGCAACATTTCATCACATGGCATAATATGTAATAGATAATATTTTATGACATGACACACCATTTAACAGATAATATTTTGTGACATAGCATAACATGTAACAGATAACATTTTCATGACATGGCATAACATGTGACATTTAATATTTCGTGACATGACATAACATGTAATAGATAACATTTCATGACATGGCATAATGTATGATAGATAATATTTCGTGACGTAGCACATTTGGATAGCAGATAAACATTGTGTGATAGAATATAATGTGTCATAGAAGAACATTGCATGATAAAATTTAATGTGTAACAGACATATATGGAATGACATGGCATATATGATGACATAAGAACATGAATACTTATTCTCTTATCAACACACATACACAATAATTCGATAGTAAGTTAAAAGTTAACTTATAGTGATCATTGCGTAACGGATTAAAATGTGCGACATACGAGTAATTGTAAGTAGAGATTTCTAAATGTCAAAAACTCCTTACTAACAGTTTAGAAACTAAAAATACTATCTTAGAGTGAAATTACTATTTTACCCTTTTACATGTGAGAAAATGATCATTTTATTACCCAACTTAAAGATTTTGCACCTAATTCCAAAACTTACCAAAATTTACATTCTTTATAATTTTCATGTAAATTTTATTCTAAATCCAAATATCTAATTAGAAAAATTTAAAACTCATCACAACTATGTCAAAAATGCCTAGGCCGAAACACACATAGGCCAAATCTTTTGATTTTTGGTACAACTTTATCAAATCTCATTTCTCATGCTTAAACTCAAATATTGAAACATACAAAATCATATCCTATATTAAAATAGCATACTAGGAAAGCCAACAAAAGTCACTTCACAAAAATCACAGGTCTTTTCAATATAAAATTTCAAGTTTTTAACCTTAAAGACAACACTTCGTTCTCAAGATTTTATCTATTTTCAAAACAATTTCAAGAACTCCAAAATTTTAATAACCTACTTCCAATATATTCAAAACACACTCTTAAGAACTATCATGCTTTGAATCATCAAGTCAAAACTACAAAAATCACAAAAATCCATCTCAAAGCATTCGGCCTTAACACTTTAACCAAAACCAATTCCTGTACGGATACGGGGAATTCGAGGCGCCCGGATGGTGACATCACGGGTCACCATCCTAACGACGAGTGCCAAGTGTGTGCAAGCGGTACTGTGCACAAGAAGATACGCAGCGGATAGCAAAGTCAAATACTAAGTACCAGAATTTTTTCTTAAATAAAATACAAAACGGTTCAAAGGTACATAATAAAATATTACATGATATAAATATTGTTTTAAAACTAAGTACAAAGCATAACTTCAAATCAGAACTCCGGCGGAGCCGCATCCTCGGGCTCAGCCTCCTCCTCCTCCTCGAACACTGCATCAAAATCTACGGTACCAAAAATGGTGCCGCAGGTAAGTAAAATCCAAACACCACTAGATAAAAGCATATTAAACTCAACCAATATGCATGAATGAATGTCAATGCTCCAAAACTCATAAATCATATTTTCCACGCACGCCAAAAAAACCCATCTGGCTTAAAAACATAACCTTTAAAACCGAGCCTCGCCATTATCCCAGATAATGGCCCAAACCACCATTTTCCCAGAAAATGGATCACAAGACCATCGCCATTTTCCCAGAAAATGGCCCATATCCGAAAACCATGAAAACCAACCAATTATGCATGCACCATGATCTCCCCTAGGGATCATCCGCACACTCTGGCTCTGTGCCACACCGCAGGTAACGTCTACGCGTGTGACACCTACACGAGTGATGCCCAGACTCGCGCCTCCAACTCGCGCGTACCTGGCCAGGCCATCCTCTAGTCCCCGCCACTAAAAGGACCACGGAGTCGACACGACAGCGTTACCGTATCGTGCGATCCGGTCGTCGCCCAGCGACAACCCAGGGGATGTCACTCAGTATTATCCACTCCCGAGTGACCAGAGGAGCTCCACCGAGATAATAACCCATCCCGGCTTGGGCTCGTGATACGCACACTCCCAAAAACCATTTACGCCAATAAAACAGGATTTTATCAATTTAAATAAAATACAAGTGCATGCATCATGTAAATGCCAATTTCAATGCTCGACAAATAAAATCAACCATAGCACAATAAAACAAGCAACTCCGTCCTCCATCCATCCGACCCCCGAACTCCTCGGACTCAGTCCGGAATCAGCGAACCAACCAAATAATTTATTGAAAGAGTAAAATACATTTAAATCTAAAAGTAGGTTTGGAAAATACTTACAGCGCTATATAGGATTTTTAGAAGGTTCGGCGCGAAGCGAACGGCGATGCGAAAGCAACGTAACAGTGCAAATGCACTGTTCCCGTGGGTCGCAAAATACCCACTTTTGACCGGGGACAAACCAAGACACCAAATTGATAGGGAATGGTCTAGGGATGTTTATGAAGCTAGTGGAAGTGAGTTTTGGCCGTGGGTGGCGGCGAAAACGCCGGTAGGGGCGGAAAAAGGGCAAATCGGAGTTGAGCTCGTGGGAGCCGCTCCGGTGACCGTTTGAGGCCGGGGATGGGTGGGTTAGGTCGGCAAGGAGTAGGGGAAGAAGTGGTGAAGAGGTGGTGGCCGGAGGTGGAGCGACGGCGGCGGATCGAGCCACAAACCGTGCGGCTTTTTGGGCGTTTTCCGGCCAAACGGCCGGCCGGTTGGGGCTGGGAGTTGGGGGGAGTGATCACCGGCCGGAGGGGAGTCGACCGGCAGGGGTGGCGTCGGGCACGACGCCGGCGAACGGCGGGCCTGGGTGGGGCTTGGTTCCGGCGTGGGTGAGGAGAGAGAGAGAAAGAGAGGGACGCGGGGAGAGAGAGAGAGCCGAACGGGAGAGGAGAGGAAAAAAAAAAAAAAGAAAAAGAAAAAAGAGAAAAAGAAAAAGAAGAGGAAAAGAAAAGATGAAGGAAATTAATGAGGTCCAGTCCTCACGTCGGAAGTCCAAAGACTGATCAGCCGAAAACGGTATAAAAACATAAAACGATTAAAATAAATTAACACTACATCAAATAAATAAATAAACACCAATAAAATATTTTAAACACATCAATAAGCTAAAATAAAATAAATAACTAGTAAAAACCAATTATTTAAATTTTTAAAACCAAAAACAAGCCAAAATAAATTAAATCACAATTTAAATCCAACAGCCAACAAAAATCCATTTAAAACTCGATAAATAAAAATAAAAGCACTATAAAATATTTAATTAAATTAAAATATTCCTTCAGTGAAAATACACATAAAAGCGGGTCATCACATCCTCCCCCCCTTAAAACAAATTTCGTCCTCGAAATTTGCAGGTCCGAACACCAACTTGAAACAAGCCATACAATTCCACATAAAACCAACTGCAACCAAGATAAAAAAACGTACCGTCATCACTCGAACAAGTAGGGGTACTGCTCCCTCATGTCCACTACTCGCTCCCAGGAGAAATCTTGAGCTAACGGATCTCCCCAGGCCACCTTAACCAGATATATCGTTTTAGACCTTAACTGTTGCTCCTTCCAATCCATGATCTGCGATGGAACAACCTCATAAGTAAGGTCCGGTTGCAACTGAATATTCTCTGGGTCGACAAAACGTGGCTCTTGTTGTCCAAAACTCTTCTTTAAAGACGATACATGGAAGACATTGTATATATCTCCAAAATATTCTGGTAAAGCAACTCTGTAAGCGACGGACCCTACCTTCTCCAAAATCTGAAAAGGTCCAACATATCTTGGATCCAGCTTTCTCTTCTTCCCAAAACGCTTAACTCCTTTCATGGGAGAGACCTTAAGATAAACCCAATCGCCTTGTTCGAAAGACAATTCTCTCCTCCTGGTATCCGCGTAACTCTTTTGACGACTTTGCGCTGCAGCCATGTTATCTCTTATAATCTGAATCTGATTTTGCATATCCTGTATTATCTCGGGTCCAATTATTTTCTTCTCCCCGACTTCATCCCAACATAAGGGTGATCTGCATTTTCTACCATACAGAGCTTCATAAGGAGCCATTTGGATGGATGCATGGAAGCTGTTATTATACGCGAATTCTATGAGTGGCACGTGATTCTCCCAACTTCCTTGAAAATCTAAAGCACACGCTCGCAACATATCTTCAAGAGTTTGAATCGTGCGCTCTGACTGGCCGTCTGTCTGGGGGTGATAAGCAGTACTAAACTTTAATTTAGTACCTAAAGCCGCCTGCAAACTTTTCCAAAAATGGGAGGTGAACCTTGGATCTCTGTCCGACACTATGCTCTTGGGTATCCCATGTAGTCTCACTATTTCCTTTACATACAAGCGGGTCAATTTTCCCAGAGAATCCGTATTATTGACCGGTAAGAAATGAGCACACTTAGTCAGTCGATCAACAATTACCCAAACTGAGTTCTTTCCACTGGGAGTCCTCGGTAAGCCCACTACAAAATCCATAGAGACGTCATCCCATTTCCATTCAGGAACAGGTAGAGGCTGGAGCAAACCTGCTGGTCTTTGATGCTCGGCCTTGACTTGACGGCAAGTGCCACATCTCTCAATATACAAGGCAATATCCCTCTTCATTCCTTCCCACCAATAATTTTTCCTTAAGTCCCGATACATTTTGTGCTACCCGGATGAACGGAATAGGGAGCCGCGTGAGCCTCCGCCAAAATTCGCTCCTTAAATTCTGAGTCCTTAGGAATTACTCTACGATCTCGGAATCGAAGAATCCCATCTTTATCCAAACTGTAGTGCAACGGCCCTCTAGATTTTCTGACCCTTTTTCTAATGTCCAACAGCTTCGGATCTTTTCTCTGAAGAGTCTTCAATTCTTCAAAATCAATTACCCGAATATCAAGAATTGAAGATATCACTTCCTCTTGCTGCGAACTTCCAATAAGGAGCCTTCTCAACCCGCAAAGTAAAGAATCCACTCCAGAAGATTCAGCTTCATCCTCTAAGTGTGACTTCCGGCTCAAGGCATCTGCAACTACATTTGCTTTTCCTGGGTGGTATTTAATCTCGCACTGATAGTCGCTTATTAGCTCTAACCATCTCCTTTGCCTCATGTTGAGATTCTTCTGAGAAAATAAA
>QGSO01015856.1:0-29612 GCA_011037825.1 Carya cathayensis | reverse complement strand
CGGACATTTGAAGCGTCGAGACATGCAACACAAGGTTACCTGCCCCCGTTCATGACATATAAGATGCAATGTTCCTAACATGCATCTAGCATTATGCAATATTCGCAGCGGATAATTTTTTTTTTTTTAGCAATACTATGCACCAAACTAAAAATATCCCAAATACTTGAAACATATTTCATACATAAAGGCATACTAAAAAGCCGTGATCACCACACTAGTCTAAAATGGTTGTGATCAAAAGAATACTTGAGATACAACTCCAAAAGTACAAGTAGTAACCTAAGTTAAATACTATGCCATCATCAACATCGCACCGTGGCCTAGTCGATGTATTCAGTTGGTCAGATTCCAATTCTCCTTCGGGTCCTGTAACAAGATCTACCATTCGGGGGGAATGGTAGTTGGGACTACCACAGTGAGATTTGATTACAAATCTCAGTAAGTTAACATAAAACTCACACACAGGTTAAAGATGCATGCATGGCAGTAAAAGCATAAATGCATAAGTATAGTCGTACATAAGCATAGCATAACTTGACATATAGCATGACATAACCAGAACTTAAACGTGAACTGAACTTGACTTAACATGGCATGAACTTAAGCTTAAAACATAACATGAACAAACAACATAACATGAACGTGAAACATAACATGGACTTGAAATATAGCATGAACGTAAACATGCATAACATAAATAAGAACTTGAAAATAACATAAACTTGAACATAACATGACATGAACATAACATATACGTGAACATAACATAACATGGACTTGATCTAAAACTTGACTTATCATGTATTTGATCTGAAACTGGACTTAACATAAACTTGGAATATTATTCAATTGTCTTGATTAATAACGTGCATTAATACGTACTCCACAGTTGTTGTGGCCCCACGTATTCAAGTAACATAAAAATATAATACGTACTCCACAGTTGTTGTGGCCCCACGCATTATAAGTAACATAAAATATAATACGTACTCCACAGTTGTTGTGGCCCCACGCATTATAAGTAACATAAAATATAATACGTACTCCACAGTTGTTGTGGCCCCACGCATTATAAGTAACATAAAATATAATACGTACTCCACAGTTGTTGTGGCCCCACGTATTATACGTATCATAAAATATAATACGTACTCCACAGTTGTTGTGGCCCCACGTATTATACGTAACATAACATGTCTTATATTTCTTAATGCATGAGATATTATTTAATATCATATACTTTTCTAACATGGCGTATGCTTGTAAATGGCACAATATGATTTAATCATAAACATTTAATGGCATACATGTATCATATGGCATACTTAATATGGCATACTTATAACATACAGCATTGTATGACAGAAAAGATTGTGTAACAGATAAATATTCATGAGAGATTAAATCATACGTAACAGATAAACATGTAATGACATAGCATGACATGGCATATACGATAACATACATACATAAATTGTAGTTCCCTTACCCATCACACATACACAATAAACTGATAGTAAGTTAGAGGCTAACTTACCTCGATCTCGCTTCTATGAGAATAGAGCGCGAAACACAGGAACTACACAACAGCTGGAAGAGGAACACTCAAGTCCTTAAGATTTTCAATTCTGAACTCAATTGCCATATTGTAAGCACTTGCAACACCACGGGTAACTTGAGGTTTCACTATACTCGAAAGAGATAATTTGACTTCAGAAAGCCTTTGCACTAAATCAAGTTCATTAAAAATTATCAATAATAACCAAACAAACAATTCCTTTCTCAATCCATATACTCTTAGTCATAGTCAACCACAAGATGACACCAGTCACCCCGGACTATAATCCATAACACCACTGCTTCGGGACACTGTCATACAGTTTCCCAACACTACACCATACGCTCTACACTTCTCTGTTACGCCATCCAACCCTTCGTGACACGCCATCCGGTGTTTCACGACTTAATACAGAGTACACTCACGTGAACTCTCTTCCATCCACACTACAATACCCATCACTGCGATACACGTCTCACGGTGCATCGCTACGCGACACGGAGTACGCGCCACGCGTACTCCTTTCGCTACAACACTCATCACCCCGACGCACATCACACGGTGCGTCACCATACAACACGGAGTACACTTCACATGCACTCCCTTCATTCTACACCACACACACTACAGCGCACGTCGCACGGCGCGTCGCTGCTTTACACAGAATACGCTACACGCGTATTCTCTTCACACAACCCGCCGTATCACATCTACGGCATCCATCTCACGCCTATACTTCACAGCACAGTCCACAAAACTACAAAATCAAGCCCAACACTTCACAACCACACTTCGCTTCACAACTACGCAGCGAACTCCACAAACACTAACTACACAGTCTACAGCCAACCAAATCAACTATGTTAAACATAAATAACTAAAGATAGAGGGTTATACCATCGACGGGATAACCCGTGCGTCGCTCGCTGCTCGTCACGAACATGCGTCGGAGGAGCGTACGTGGCGGTAACACCGCGTACGGTGGCTGTCCACCACATAAAGTGGTAGTTTGGGCTTGAGAAAGGCTAGGCGTGGTCTTGGAAGACTCACGGTCGCCTGTGAGTGGTCAAAGGTGCGGAGCACGGCGGCATCACGCCGTGAACAGTAAATCCGAACGGTGAGCGGAGGAGACGCGAGGTAGCGAAAAGCCATAGAACTTCATGGCAAGCTAGGGAAAGGTAGAGGAACATGTGGTGGAGCTGTGGTGGCGAGGTGGTGGTCGGACGGTGGCTAACGGCGGCGGATCGGCCGTTTGAAACCATTTTTGGCCTTGGAGAGTGCGGGAGAGTGTGAGCTCTACGAAGCTCCGTTGGCCATGAAATTTCTTGGAGAGGTTCATGAGGATGAGAGGAACAAGATGGTGGTGGTGAAACACCACGGGTGGCCGTGTACGGGGCGCACGGTGGTGCAACCGAACGGGTGTTTTGAGAAACCCATATGAGAAAGAGTGAGAGTTAGGGAAAAAGAAAGACATGGGGAGGAAGCCCTTGATGTGGTGAATCCAATGGTGGTGCTTGGTGGCTGATTTGGCCGTGTATGGTGGTCCAAAATGGTGAAAAGCCTTAAAACCCATTTGTTTGGAGGCGAGAGTGGTGGCTAACGGTGGCTCGGATGGAGGTGAAACTTGGAGGGGATGTTCACCGGTGAGAGGGGAAGAAATCTGGGTGGGTGGTGTAGTCCACGCCGCCGGCGAGCGGCGGTTCTGGGCGGAGAAAGAAATCGGCAACAGGGGAGAAAACAGGGCAGGGGCAGCAACTTCCGGGGGCTCGTGGCGGCTAACGGCTGGTCCGATGGCTCTGAAAATTGGTAGGTATGAACTCTGGTGGAAGGGGAAGAGAATGGCAGGGGTGGTGTACGACACCTCCACCGGACGGCGGAGAAACGGCCGGCCGAATGGGCGGCGACGGTAAGGAGGAAAACAGAGCAGGGCAGCAACTTCCGGGGGCTCGTGGCGGCTAACGGCTGGTCCGATGGCTCTGAAAATTGGAGGGGATGAACTTTGGTGGGATTGGAAGAGAATGGCGGGGGTGGTGTACGACACCTCCACCGGACGGCGGAGAAACGGGCGGTCAAAGGGGCGGCGACGGTAAGGAGAAATGGGGAAGGGAAGAGCATGGGGAGAGAGAGAGAGAGGAAAGAGAGAGAAGAAAAAGGAAAAAGGAAAAAGTGAAGGAAAAAGGGTAGGGGCCTAGGTAATTAACTTCAATCCTACGCTTCGGGATCCTCAAATAAACCAACGGTGAGTTAAAACACTGATTTGAAAACGCGTAAGTGTTTTATTTTAAATAAAACACTTTAAATAAAACACTACGATGAATTAAGGTAGAATATTATTTTATAAACTAAAATTTATAAAATAATATTTCCTCATCATTATTTAAAATGATAAAGTACCGTTAATTAATCGAAGATGATAAAATCATTTAAATTAATAAAATACTTAATTACAACACTGAGAGAAATTAATATAGAATATTATTTTATAAACTAAGGTTTATAAAATAATATTTTCTTCATCATTGTATAAAATGATAAAGTATCATTAATTAATCAAAGTGCATAAAACACTTGAATAAACACTGAGAGGAATTAAGATAGATTATTATTTTATAAACTAAGGTTTATAAAATAATATTTCTTCATCATTATTAAAATGATAAAGTATCTTTAATCACTCAAAGAGGATAAAACCATTTAATTTAAATAAAAGTTTTCAACGTAAAAATAAACCTCTTAATATCTTAAAACAACTAAAATATTTAATCTAAGTAATTATCCACAATTATAATATTTTCAGAGCTCATTAAATTATTATAATTGTGCTATTTTAAAAACAAGCTTATCTAATACTTTGAAATTCGGTGGATAAGATCCGGAATACGCCATCGAGGTACAACGCTTAGGATAAATCTGTTCATGATTTTACAGTTGTCGGTGAAGAACAAAGTAACGTGATTTACGGAAAAAGATAATTATGCATGTGATTTCGGGTGAGGGTAGAGACAAGAGAGATAGTGATTGCTGTCGGGAAAGAATCCAAGACTGATTGCCGTGCTGTCTAATATGTGCGAAAAAGAAAGAGAAGGGTGAGGAGATAAGGCTAAATTTTAGCGGGCTGTTACACACAATGTCTGCGAACCATGGAGCACGCGACACTGCAAAAAGATGCTCATCAAGAAAATCTTCATTCAATGGAGGAATGGATGTAGATACATCAGGTAGCTGCAGGCAAAGAAGGATGCTATGTCAGAATCTCAACATAGGTAGACAGTTGAGATATTAATTCTATTTTGCTCTGTCAACCTCTATGTTGCGTTTCAGAAACTAAATGTCCAAGTACCAAACTACAGTGACCATAAACTGACATTTCTCCCAATTCAGCAATAAATTCTTCTCCTCATATCTTTTCAACACGAGCAGTAAGATTTTTTAAACAGACATCAAAAGATTTACCAAACACTGAAAAATCATCCATAAAAACCTCACCATGCCATCAAGCATATTAAAAAAAAAATGCTCATCATATAGTGTTAAAAGGTAACGTGTGCATTACATAAACCAAATGGCATTCTTCTAAAAACAAAAGTACCAAAGGAGCAAGTGAAGGTCGTCTTCTCTTGATCCTCTAGTACTATGGAAATTTGATAATAACCAGAAAAGCCATCCAAGAAACAATAAAAAGCATTACCAGCTACTTTTTCTAGAATCTGATCTAGGAAAGGTAATGGGAAGTGATCTTTTTGACTAACCGAATTCTACTTTCGGTAGTCAATACAGATTCTCCAGCTCGTTACCTTTATATTCAGGATCAATTCACCATTAGAATTTTCAATAACAGTTAAACCAGATTTTTTTTGGATTACCTATGTCGGACTTACCCACTTGTTGTCAGAGATAGGATAGATGATGCCCACAGCTAACTATTTTAGCACTTCATTCTTCACCACCTCCTTTATGGTAGGATTCAACCTCTGTTGTGCATCACGAACTGGTCTCGCATCTCCTTCCAGAAAAATGTTGTGGGTACAAATTGAAGAGTCAATATCTTTGATGTCTGCAATGGTCCAGCCTATCACTCATCGATGATGTCTCAGCACTGTTAATAATTCTGCTTCCTGCTTTGAAGTTTGTTGAGAAGAAATGACCGCTAGAAATATATCCTTAATTGGGCCCAGAAAAATATACTTCAAGTTCTTGGGTAGTGGCTTCAATTCTAGTATTGGGATTTCTTCTTATGATGACTTTATGGCTCCTGGTAAATCAAGAGCTTCAAAGATTGGCCTATGTCAATTATTCGTGTAACTCACATCTGATAACTGAAGAGACCCAGTTGTCTCTGTCAAATGCCCATTTGATTCTGTCAACTCCAATGACGTAGGAATTGTCTCAACAAGAACCTCAAACTGCTCAGGAAAGCCATCCTCAGATGCACTCTCAAAATCATCATCATACAGAACAATCCCTTTTAGAGGTTGAGTGAACGTTCACGTAGAATATTCAATAATTAGGTAGGCGTTCTTAATTAGGCCACAATCAATGATATACATTGGGCCCACTTGTATGCTTAAAGTCCTTACTTCAATGGAGTAATAATTTTGGGTACCAAGTATCGTCTCTTTTTTTACTTTTCACAATCTTAACTATAAATAGCTTACATCTAGGATGGATCTTCTATTTCAAATCTTCAAGGATATTTATGCTTGAAAACGATTCAAACCTCAATAGCAAGTATGTAACTTGGGAGGAAAACTGCCTAATCCATGGGGCAAGATCAAGAACAATAAAATGGATGGAAAAAACAACAATGGGAACCTATTTGGTTGGTAAGAAAACTTTCCAATTAAATTAGTATGTGTATATATATACACAAAACTTAAAAAATATATATATAATATATGTAACTAGGTAACATCGATAAAAGAAAGGGTAATATATAAAATATCTAAGTAATATTGATAACAAAAAGAAAGAATGAAGATAACATCATTCAAAAGATTTCTTTACGGTATATCTATTGATAATGAAGCCTTATTACAAAAAAAGAAAAACGAAGGTGCGCGGCAAGAAAATTGAGACATTAAACATGAAAAAATAGTAGAGATACACATAGATGTATAAGTAATAAATTTGATCAATTGGTGAAGAGCATGATGTGTGTATTGGCCATGAACTAGCTAGCTCATCATCTACCGTCGTCTAATGGATTCACGACTTGGTTCCTCATACTTTCAAGCCCAACTGTTGTAATGGTAGAGGAAGAACCATTGTAGACATCAATGTTGAATGAGTGTGTAGGTGCCCCAAGAAAGTATTGTAACAGCCCGCTAAAATTATCAGTTTTGGATTCTTTCCCGACAGCAATCACATCTCTCTCGTCTTAACCCTCTATCTTTAGTTATTTATGTTTAACATAGTTGATTTGGTTGGCTGTAGACTGTGTAGTTAGTGTTTGTGGAGTTCGCTGCGTAGTTGTGAAACGAAGTGTGGTTGTGAAGTGTTAGGCTTGATTTTGTAGTTTTGTGGACTGTGCTGTGAAGTATAGGCGTGAGATGGATGCCGTAGATGTGATACGGCGGGTTGTGTGAAGAGAATACGCGTGTAGCGTATTCTGTGTAATGCAGCGACGCGCCGCGCGACGTGCGCTGTAGTGATGTGGGTCGTAGAAGGAAGGGAGTACGCATGTAGTGTACTCCGTGTGGTATGGCGATGCATCGTGTGATGTGCATCGTGTTGATGAGTGTTGTAGCGAAGGAAGTACGCGTAGCGCGTACTCCGTGTCGCGTAGCGATGCACCGTGAGACGTGTATCGCAGTGATGGGTTTTGTAGTGTGAATGGAAGAGAGTTCACGTGAGTGTACTCTGTACTAAGTCGTGATACACCGGATGGCGTGTCACGAAGGGTTGGATGGCGTAGCAGAGAAGTGTGGAGCGTATGGTGTAGTGTTGGTTCAATCCCAAACGGAATTTGGGGGCGTCACATTGTGAATTACCTTGTCACTGATCGGATGCCAGAGCATTGGACAGCTCAGGACAAGCGTTAGTTCCTTGCAGAGGTACGATTTTATTATTTCGACACACCTTATCTTTTTAAATATTGTGCTGATCAGTTGGTGCGTCAATGTATTCCTGATGATGAGTTTAGCTTTGTTTTTCACTTTTGCCGTACTGGGGCTTTTGGATGTCATTTTACAGCTAAGAAAACTGTTACCAAAATTTTACAAAGTGGATTCTACTGGCCTACTATTTTTAGAGATATTGAGTCTTTTTGCAAGGCATGTGAGTCTTGTCAGAAACTTGAAAAAATCACAGCATGTAACATGATGCCCCTTTCTCCTATTTTTACACTTGAAATATTTGGTTATTGGGGAATTGACTTTATGAGACGATTTCCAAATTCATTTGGGAATTCTTACATTTTAGTTGCTGTGGATTATGTTTCAAAATGGGTAAAGGCCATACCTTGTAGAATAAATGATCATATGGTTGTCATCCATTTCTTGAAAGAATTGTTTGCACGTTTTGGCATGTCCAAGGTGATCATTAGTGATGGGGTTCACATTTTTGTAACAAATATTTTCAAAAACTTATGCAGAAATATGCAGTGACCCACAAAGTCTCTACTCCATATCAACCCTAGACTAATGGTCAAGCTTAGTTGGCCAATAGAGAGATCAAAGTTATTCTTAAAAAAACAGTCCGTCCCACTCAGAAGGATTGGTCTGAAAAATTGGTTGATACTATCTGGGCTTATAGGAGTGCATTCAAAACTAACTTAGAGATGTCACCTTATAGATTGGTTTATGGTCGAGCTTGTCATTTACCTATTGAGATTCAGCATCGTGCTTTATGGGCTATTAAACAAATTAACTTTTCACTTGAAGCTATTAAAGATTTAAGAAAGTTGTAAATTTTGGAGCTTGATGAAGCAAGAAGGGAGGCCTATGACAATTCTCACTTGGCAAAGGAGTGAATGAAGGCCATGCATGACAAGAAGATTTATGACAAACATTTTGTTCCTGAACAGAAAGTGCTCCTTTATTTTATTACATTATTATTCATTTTATATAAAAAAAATGTTAAGATGAATAAATCTGAGTTGTGATTTAAATTGGTTAATAACATAATTTATGCTTAATTTAAGAATTTATGATTTAATTGAGCAATTTTTACTTATATGCACACCACATATTTTTTTTAATATATTCTATTCTTTTTATTTTATTTTATTTATTTTATATGCAGTCATGGGCCAAAAGAAATGGAGTTTTGAGCTTTTAAAAATACACACTGTGGGGTCCGATTCTTTCTTTTTGGCTATGGACACACGGGACCCTAAAGGATTTCTTTTTCTTTTTGGGTTGATAATGCACGCATGCAAGAGTCTTTGGTTTCTCGGAATACACATGCATGCAGGACCCATAGGAGGTCTCTTAGAAATCATACAACAAGCCTCAAGGAAATACAGGAGCACTAAGAGATGGCAGAGGACAATCTGCAGCAGAGGTCACTATACATGCTGCCACCATGCCTTAGCCTCGCATTGACACTCTAGGAACTTTTGTCTGTAGCACTCACACTCATGTACATAAGGTAGAGTTAGTTATTTGTATAACTGTCACATTTGTACATTTTATTCCTTTTAGCAATGGCAGCTACAATAGGCAGTGTGTATATATATATATATATATGTATAGGACTTCAATGTAAAGAACAAGGTAATCATCATTTTCTTTTCAATGAGAATACATTCAATCTTCAACATGGTATCAGAGCAATAAGCTCATCACCGCTGTAATTTCCTTTAGACTTCTTTCACTTTCAGCTCAGTTCTTCAACTCAGACCTTAACAATGTCAGATGATGAAGCTCATGACTATGCTTCTCTTCAAAACACCCCATTATCCAATCCATCACCTTTAGAGAACCCAAATAATCCTTTCTATATACACCACAGTGACAACTCCCACACTATGGTCATTTCTCCACTCCTTTCAGGTCCTAATTACTTATCATGGAAGAGATCATTCACTCTTGCAATCTCAATCAAAAATAAACTTGGATTTCTTGATGGTAGTATTCCAACTCCAGCACATGATGACCCTTTATACATCCCATGGATGTGCTGCAACAACATCATCCTATCTTGGATTCTCAACTCCATCACCAAGGAAATTGCCTCCAATATATTCTATATAAGTTCAGCAAAAACTGTATGGGATAAACTCAACACTCGGTTTTCTCAACCTAATTCAGTGAGAATTTACCAACTCCAACAGCAACTAGGCACTCTTGTGCAAGGCACACAGTCTGTGAGTGAGTACTTCACTCATCTCAATGGTATTTGGGAAGAGCTCAACAACTATAGGCCAACACTATGTTGCTTATGTGGTCTCTGTACATGTAAAGCTCTCACTACAGTTGGTGAAACTCAGCAAGCTGACTATGTCTTCAAGTTCCTCATGGATCTCAATGAGTCCTATGAAAGCATTCGAGGAGAAATCATTCTGATGAGCCCTATTCCTTCTCTTGATAAAACTTTCTCTCTAATATTGCAAGAGGAAAGATAAAGACAAGCTCTAATCATTTTGCATCCTTCTGCTGAGTCCTCAGTTATGGCAGTTTTTCACAATAACTCATTCAAAAAGAAGGACAAACCAGAGATGACCTGTAGCCATTGTGGAAAATCTGGCCACCTTCGAGAAAAATGCTATAGGTTGATTAAATTTCCTCCTAATTTCAAGTTCACTAAACCCAAGCAAAGCCAGTTTCCCAACCATGCTCAAGCTCAACATTCTGCCAATCAAGTCATTTCTCCCATCGAGCTAAAGGACTCCTTCACAGTACCTCATTTATCCCTCACTCAGTCTCAAATTCAGAAGTTGATGGCACTGGTAGATGGTTCAGTACAGCAGTCAAACCATACCTCCACAGAAGCTCCTTCATCCAGTTCATCACCTAATATCCCTCAATTGCACATGGCAGGTATGTGTTTATCTGCTGTTTCACATACCTCTTTTTCTCCAAAGTATCATCAACATCATCTCCCTTCTTTTTTGAAACATAATTCTTTAAACTTAACTTCACCACAATGGATAATTGACACTGGGGCCACAAATCACATAGTCTGTTCCCCACATCTTTTCACCTCCATCACTTCAAACACCAATGCTCATGTTTAGCTACCCAATGGTACACGAGTTGCAGTAACTCACATTGGCAATGTGCAACTTTCTGAGTCTATCACCTTCACAGGAATACTTTGTGTTCCCTCTTTCAGCTTCAACTTGTTATCTGTAAGCAAACTCATTCTCAATCCCATTCTTTGTCTCATTTTCATGAAGAATTTCTGCTTTATACAAGACCTTGCTTCATGGATGACGATTGGACTAGCTAAGATCCATCATGGCCTATACTATCTGCTTCCAAGACACCTTAGTTCCAACCCTTGTCAAAAGCTCACTCAAGATTTTTCAACTTGCTCCAAAAGTCATATATGTAATGCTTGTAATAGACAATATTTTGATGTATGGCATTGTAGACTTGGTCATTTGTCTAATCAAAGAATGAAATTACTTCATTCTTTTTATCCAAATGTAATTAATTCCTTGCCTAGTCATTCTCATTGTACTGTCTGCTATCTAGCTAAACAGAAAAGACTAAGTTTTAAATCAAGTGTTACCTCCACAAATTCTGCTTTTGATCTTGTTCACATTGATATTTGGGGCCCATATTCTCAATCCTCATTAAATGGACATCACTACGTCTTAACCATAGTAGATGACTACAGCAGAACAACATGGATATATCTCATGAAATTCAAGTCTGAAACTTAGTCCCTTCTGCAGTCTTTTATCATCATGATCAACACTCAATTTGAAACCAAAATCAAACAACTTTGAACTGACAATGGACTTGAATTTAACATGCCAAAATTTTACAAATCTCATGAAATAATTCACAAAAAATCTTGTGTCTACACACCCCAACAAAATGGAGTGGTAGAAAGAAAACAACAACATCTCTTAAATGTGGCTAGAGCACTCCTCCTTCAAGCCAATCTTCCAGCCAAATTTTGGGGTGATGTTGTTCTAACAGCAGCACATCTTATCAATCGAATTCCTTCCCCACTTCTTGCAAACAAATCACCATATGAAATGTTGTTCAAATTCCAACCATCCTATGATCATCTCAAGGTGTTTGGTTGCCAATGTTTTGTCTCCACACTCAAAAGAGATAGAACCAAACTTGATCCTAGATCCAAGAAATGCATCTTTATTGGATATCCTGTTGGGATTAAAGGTTACAAACTATATGATCTCACCAATCATACTAGCTTTGTCTCTCAAGATGTCATTTTTATTGAAACTAAATTTCCTTTTGCAAAAATAGTCAATGAATCCACTTCTCCAATCAATCATTCCCTTACTTTACCTCCACCATTTCCTGACTTTGTTCAATACCCATCAAACTCTCAATCACAAAGCATAGAGCCATATACAGAACCTCAATACACCTCCTTCTACTCCTACATGTTCACTCCCTCCTCTTGAATCAAGCAACCTTGAGCCAGTTGAAGTTCCTGCCCAAATATCACCTGTTTCTCCTCCAAACCCCTTACAGCTTAGAAGATCAGATAGGATTAAAAACCCACCTTCATACTTGCATGAATATCACTGTCAGCTTGCTTCATCCATCCCTCATCTACTTATTCCACCACCCATCCCTTACAACAATCACTCTCATACTCAAGCCTCTCTCCTTCTCATCAAACATATGCCTTAGCCCTTGCCCTCACAACTGAGCCCAAAACTTATGAGGAGGCTGTTGTGCACAACCATTGGAAAGCTGCTATCAATCATGAACTTGAGGCTCTTGCAACTTATGGCACTTGGTCCATTACTTCCTTTCCTATTGGCAAGAAAGCAATTGGATGCAAATACGTATTCAAAGTCAAATTAAAGTCAGATGGGACTGTGGACAAACATAAGGCAAGACTAGTGGCAAATGGGTACACTCAGAGAGAGGGCTTTGACTTTCAAGAAACCTTTAGCCCAGTAGCAAAAATGTCAACTGTAAGAATGTTCCTTGCTCTTGCTGCGATCCATAGTTGATGTTTAGAACAATTAGATGCTCATAATGCTTTCCTACATGGTGATCTTGATGAGGAAATATACATGGACCTTCCACCTGGATTTCAGCTTAAGGGGGAGTCTCAAGGACAGAAATGGTATGTAAGCTTCACAAATCTTTATATGGCTTGAAACAAGCCTCAAGACAATGTAATGAAAAGCTCACTGCCTCCCTTGTTGCTATTGGTTTCCATCAATCAAAGGCAGATTATTCATTGTTTACTAGAAGCAACAAAGATGGTTTTGTTGCTCTTCTAGTATATGTAGATGATATCATCTTAGGAAGTATTAGCTTGGCTGCATCAATTCAGTGAAAGCTCATCTTCATGACCAATTTAAAATCTGAGAATTGGGGATGCTCAAATACTTCTTGGGATTAGAAGTTGCAAGATCAAACAATGGCATTCATGTTTGTCAAAGAAAATATGCCTTAGAAATCATTGAAAGTGCTGGTCTACTTGGGAGTAAGGCTGTGACTACTCCAATGAAACCAAACCTCAAATTGTCACATTCCTCTGGTGAGTACCTCTCGGATGTAACGGGATATTGAAGGCTAATAGGTAAGTTGATCTATTTAAGTACCACAAGGCCTGGCATCACTTACTCTGTTGGTGTTCTAAGCCAATTCATGGATAAGCCCACTCACATTCACCTCCACACAGCTCACAGAATATTGAGATACCTTAAAGGCTCGATAGGACAAGGAATTTTCCTCTCATCAAAATCTACTTTGCACCTTAAAGGATATAGTGACTCAGACTGGGCTGCATGCCCTGAAACCAGGAGATCTATAACTGGTTTCTGCATGTTTATAGGGGACTCTTTGATTAGTTGGAAGTCAAAGAAACAAATTGTGGTGTCAAGATCATCTGCTGAAGCAGAATATAGAGCATTGGCTCAAACTAGCTGTGAAATCATTTGGTTGAAAGCTCTCTTAGAAGACTTTAACATTAAACATTCACAACCTGTTTTGTTATATTGTGATAGCCAATCCGCAATACACCTAACCAAAAATCCCATATTCCATGAGAGAACTAAGCATGTGGAAATGGACTGTCACTTTGTTAGAGAAAAGGTGCTGGCAGGCGTGATAAAACTAGTACATGTACCTTCAAAGTTTCAATTGGCAGACATTCTCACCAAGGCCTTGACAGCACCATCTTTCCATTTGTTATTATCCAGGATGGGCATACTCAACATATATGCCCATATTGAGGGGGAGTCTCAGAAATCATACAACAAGCCTCAAGGAAATACATGAGCACTAAGAGATGGCAGAGAACAATCTGCAGCAGAGGTCACTATACATGCTGCCACCATGCCTTAGCCTCGCACTGACACTCCAGGAACTTTTGTCTGTAGCACTCACACTCATGTACATAAGGCAGAGTTAGTTATTTGTATAGTTGTCACATTTGTACATTTTATTCCTTTTAGCAATGGCAGCTGCAATAGGCAGTGAATATATATATATGTATAGGACTTCAATGTAAAGAACAAGGTAATCATCATTTTCTTTTCAATGAGAATACATTCAATCTTCAACAAGGTCTTCAGTTTATTCCTAGACGCACGGGACCTGAAGGCTAATGGGTTGCTTTTTGGTTTTTTACATGGCACGGGACCTGAATTAAAATGCTGGGCTTTTCGTTTAGTGAATTGCACGCCGCACGGAAGAAGGGAAAATAACTCATGCGCACCGCACGCAATGGTTGGTTGGTAGAAGGTCTAACGTGGACGAAACATTATTTTTTCTCTGGATTGAAGACACGCCGCATGGGCCTGGGGATTATTATTCATTCTTCTCTCTTCATAAAGGAACTACAATGCCGTTGAAGAGCTCATTGAGAGGTCCAATTGCTGCTACAGTCTAGCCTCCTCTGCTGTTTTCAATCTCCATTTCCATCAATTTAACTTGCTCTTTTCATTCCCTACTTTTTATTTAATTTCAATTTGAAGTTTATGGTGTATTTTTGAAATTTTTGGTTTAAAAGTTTGGGCATTTTATTTACTGTTTATTTTATTTTATGTTAGTTATTTTTCTTATTTCTTTAAGCTTCCATTAAATATGCATTAAAATTGCATTTAAAATTGATTAAAGGTTAATTAGGACTTAAATAATTTCAATTTTATTATTTAATTTTTAGGTTAATTAATGATGATTGTTTAGCTTAGTTGATTCTTTAATTATTAATTTCAATTTATTAGTCTTTTACATTCCATTTCGATATTTAAAAATTCAAAAATATGAATCTAGTCTATGACTTGTGCCATTTTTATTTCTGTTGCACTATTCCATTTATTGTATATATCTCTACTTTTATTTGTGAAACTTTTCACCATTTTATACGAGTTTGAATTTAAACAACTTTCTCTGGTGAGACGATTTAGGAATTCCAATCCTAATTATTACATGATATCCTTCTGAACTTGGAATAGCATTTGTGCTACTCATTTTTGAATGAGTCACGTACCAATGGCGCACTGATGTTGATGTGGAAAATGAAACGATTCGTTTCATTGAAGAACTGTCTTTTGGGGCATCTGGAGCTTGAAAGAGAATTTCGTGTGGAAAATGGAACGATTTGTTTCATTGAAACTTGAAATCTTCTGGGCCATTGCAATTGTCTCCCCCATCTGAAACCATTGACATCTTCTCCCCCATCGAAATCTCCTCCCCCATCAAAATTACCTCTCCCATCGAAACCATTGACATCTCCTCCCCCGTGGAAATCTTCTCCCTCATCTAAAACTATCAAAATCTCCTCCCCCATCAAAATCTCCTTCCCTATCTGAAAATTATCCTCTCCCATCTGAAGATTGAAACCATCTTATAAACTCAAACCCCAACCCATTGTAGTCTGTTCCTCGATATTCCTCAATTTAAATTTATTTTTATGATATTTATAATAAACAAAAAATCTATTTTGATTATAAATTTTCTTTATTTTTTTTGGCAACAACACAAAAGTTTAACTTTTAGTATAGTGTAAATTATGCATATCAAACAAATTAAACAAGGTAGGCAATTTCCCCAGCCAGCACCATGATTGAAGTGACTCACAAGAAAATGAATATGAATTTGTTAAGAGAAATAATATTTATAGTAGTGAGTGTGTAACGTGTATTTTAAAAAAAAACAGTAAGTAAACATGAGATCCACATGGAAAAAAAATCTAATGTTTGAATAGTAGATCCTATTCTTTTTAAAAATGATTATACGATGCTTACACGCTCTATGAATACTGTGTCTAACATTACTTATTTGGTAATCAACAATATGTTAACTAAAATATGCATAACCATGTGGGAACTCAAGAAAATAAAGGTGGAAATTAGAAGATAATTATAGGCATACATACAAACAAAGAAAATCAAAGCCACATAGAACTTGCAAGATGATCAAATTAAATTTGCTAACTATAAAAAAGGATAAAACAAAAACCAGCAAACACTATGCTACTGTTGAAGGACGGAAAACAAGCAAGGAAATATTCATGTTAGAGAAAAACTTTTCACTGTTCTTATCATTGATCTTTTTGTTGTTGTTTTCTATACATTTGAGCTTAGTATTTATACAGAAATAATGGGGACACTTGATGACAAAACTTGTACAAAGGCGACAAAAGAAAACATAGTTCTGTGATGTACATGAAAACAAAACAAAAAAGAACAAAAAGTTGAAACTCATTGCTGCCTCTCCATATTGCAGCTTTATTCCATCCCTCCTATTGCTTCCACCTTCTTTCCTTTTTCTTCTGATCCATTCTGGACTTGTTGATTGTCCAATTCAGCTGAATCATGGTCATGTTGGTGGCATTTATCTTGCATTTCCTCTTATGCTTTCAACAGCCCCCTGCAAGATGGAGAGTAGATATTTTCTGCTTCCATCTTGGGCAAGTGTGTGTAGAAGCTGTTAGATCCTAGTGCCTTAGTCAATATATCTGCAACTTGTGATCCACTATTTACATGCTTAGTAATGACACTTCCTGCTTTGATTTTATCATGGACCAAATGACAATCGAGCTCTATGTGTTTAGTATGTTCATGGAACATTGAATTTGTTGCTATGTGTAATACAGCCTTATTGTCACAGTGTAACATAGCTACCTAAGGATGATCTACCATTAAGTCTTGAAGTAAAAACCTTAACCAAGTTAATTCACAGCAAGCACTTGCCAAGTTAATTCACAGCAAGCACTTGCCATGACCATATATTCAGCTTCAGCTGAGGACTTACAGATGGTGTTTTGCTTCTTAGATTTCCAAGACACTAGGGAAGGACAAAGAAAGGCACAATAACCTGTCACTGACCTTTGTGTATCTAGGCATGCCCCCTATTTCGAATCACAGTACACCTCAAGTTGTAGGTTTGACTGTGAAGAGTACAACAACCCTTGGCCTAGAGCCCTCTTTATATACTTTAGCACCTTATGAGCAGCATTTAAGTGTGGGACTCTAAGAGCTTGCATGAATTGGCTAAGCAATTGGACTAAATATACTAAATCTGGTCTAGTGATGGTGAGGTAAAGAAGCCTCACAATGAGTCTTCTGTAAATAGAAGGATCCTTAAGTAGGGTACCTTGATCCTTAGGCAACTTGCTATTTTGATCTAGAGGTATCTTAGTAGGTGCTACTCCAATGGTTCTCGAATCAGACAATATGTCCAATTCATATTTTATTTTACATATATAAATTCTTGTTTTTGATCTTGCTACTTCCAAGCCAAGAAAGTACTTTAAAGCAACTAAATCTTTTATCTTAAATATGTCATGCATGGAAGATTTGAGAGAATGAGCAATGTCCAAGTCATTGCCTGCTATAATAAGATCATCCACATAGACAAGTATAGCTATAAAGGACTCTCCCACTAACCTTGTGAACAGACTATAATCTGCTTTCAACTGTTTGAACCCCCTTCTGAACAATGAAATCTGAGAGCTTGGCATACCATTGCCTCAATGCCTGTTTTAATCCATACAAACTCTTATGAAGTTTGCAAACTTTTGCACAATTACTATCAGCATATCTTGGTGGAAGTTCCATATAAATTTTCTCCTCCAAATTACCATGGAGGAATGCATTGTTCACGCCAATTGGTGCAAATTCCACGCTCTAACTACTGCTACAACAAGCAGTGTTGTCACTGTTACTAACTTTGCTACAGAAGAGAAGGTCTCATGGTAATCCAACCCCTCCTATTGTGTGTATCCCTTTGCCACTAACCATGCCTTATACCTCTCAACACTTCCATCTGCATTGTACTTGATCTTATACACCCATTTGCACCCTATAGCCTCCTTGCCATGAGGCAAATCAACTACAGTCCAAGTGACATTCATCTCTAAGGCCTCAATTTCATATTACATTACCTTGCACCAACCAGCAATTTTGACAGCTTGTGCATATGTGTTAGGTTCTATTTGCTTTGTGATTGAAGCAACAAAAACTTTCTCTATGTTGGACAATTTATGATAAGAGAAAGTAGCATTAAGAGGAGAGGCATTACCTGAAAGTCTTGATCCTTTCTTCTTGTCTGACTTCTGTGAATGGGGGAGTGAGGATGCCTATTGAAAAATGAAGTCCAGCAAGTAAGGTGGTGCATGTCTTTCTTTGGTGGACCTTCTAGGCATGTGAGGGTTGGTGGAATTGACATGTGTCTGTTCTCCAAGAGGTTCTGGTGAATTTTCTATGTTTAAAGTGATTGCTACATTCTCTACATCGACATCTGGTTCAAGTTCAAGGTGAAACAACTCAGAAGTGTGGTCAAGAGTAGTATCCAATGGTTGGGGAAAGGATAATGTGGTTGGACTTGGTAGGTTATGTGGAGTGGTTGTAGTCTCATTTTTGTATGGAAAAATCTTCTCATGGAAGATTACATTTCTAGAGATGAAGACTCTTTTTGCCTCTAGATCCAGTAGCTTATAGCCTTTAACCCTAAAAAGATAACCCAAGAACATACACTTTCTAGCTCTAGGATCAAACTTGTGTCTGTTATTCACTAGAGTGGAGGCAAAAGCCAAACACCCAAAAACCCTAAGATGAGAGTAAATAGGTTTGGTCTTAAAAAGGAGCTCAAAAGGAGTCTTGTTTTTAAGTAATGGAGAGGGGGTTTTGTTTATGATGTACACTCCAGTGAGAATAATATCTCATTGGAATTTTACTTTGGAACTTTAGGGCCCTAGCTACATTCAAGATATGTTGGTGTTTCCTTTCTACAAAAGCATTTTTTTAGGGTGTTTCAACACAAGTTTTATGATAAATTATACCTATTTTTTAATAAAAATCTTTCATGTCAAATTCCCCTTCATTATCACTTCTAACTGCTTTGATTTTGGAGTCAAATTGGGTTTCAATGATTGCATAAAATTGTTGTAAAGTCCAGTTACATCAGATTTTAGCTTTAACATATATACCTAGGTACAATGATTGAAATCATCAACTATACTCAAAAAGTATCTTGATCCATTATGACTAATCTCATTACAAGGCCCTCAAAGATCACAGTGGACTAAACAAAACATTTTTCTAATTTATGATGGCTAACAGGAAAAGGAATTTTATGTAATTTTGCTAAAGGGCAAACTGAGCAGAGTATGGAAGTAACATCAAAATCAGAAATGTCGTCTTTGCTAATCAAGTTCATCCTAGAATCAGAGGGATGTCCAAGTCTATAGTGCCACAGACCAAAATCTTCATGGTTGTTGATGACAAAAGCAGAAATGGAAGTGTTGGTGGTTAGAGAGGATAGGGCTTCAACTAAAGCTATAGGGGAGACTTCATTCCTTAGTAGATGATACAGGCCATTCCTCACTTCACCCATTCCAATTGTTTTCCAAGTTAAAAGGTCCTGAATAAAATATTTTTCAGGTAGAAAAATAAGACAACGTCTTGATTTTTGACTAAGTTTTCTATCAGATATGAGATTAAAAAAAGGATGGAACACAAAACACATCATGCAGGGTCAATTAGTTTGATATCTTCACTATTCCAACATGAGAAACATTGACAGTTTCACCATTTGGGATGGCTAGAAAATATGCGGCAATAGTTTTGTTGGTAGTGAAAAGGGAGGTTGAGCAGACCATGTGGTCTGTCACCCCTTTGTCTATTATCCAAGGTGTATCAAAGGTGTTGTGTGTATTTATGCTACAAGCTGAGAGACAAAGTGAGTTACCGGATATTTTTGACATGCCAGATTTAAAATGACTAAGGGAATGAACTTGATTAAGTGAAGGTGTGTGAGAATGACTGGGTTGTGATTTGAGCAAGGCAATCAGCTGTGAATATTGCTCTTGAATGAGTGTTGCTTGGTTGTTATTGACCTGCTCTTGTCCAGATGGCATGAGGGTAGTGACTTGATTGACAAATGTTCGTCTGCCCTTTCCATAGAGCTTGTGGCTTGGTGGATAACCATGAAGTTTGAAGCACTTTTCTGCAACATGGCCAGGCATTCTGCAATGGTTACATACCGGTTTCTCAGGGTTAGCTTTAAAACATCTTTCTAAGAAATGTCTAGGCCCTTTACAAAAGGTGCAATAACACTTTCTTTGAGATGTGATATTTTGTCTTCCTAAATCTCTAGCAATTGCTATCATAGCCATAGAATCACCAACTAAAGTGTTTATAGAAATATGTTGCCTCTTTTCTTCTTGTTATATTATGGAGTACACTTCATTTAGACTAGGGAAAGGTTTGATTAGAAGGATCTGAGCCTTAAGGGCTTTGTATGTGTCATTTAAACCCATAAGGAACTTCATCACCCAGTCTCTTTTTTGGTTATCCACCATTGTTTTCAAACCCCCACATGTGCAGTTAGGAATAGATTCATAGTTCATCAATTCATCTAACAGTCTTTGGCTTAGAGTAATACATACTTACAGTGTGACAGCCCGCTAAAATTATCAGTTTTGGATTATTTCCCGACAGCAATCACATCTCTCTCGTCTTTACGCTCATCTGGAATCACGCGTATAGATTATCTTTTCCATAAATCAAGTAATTTGTTCTTCATCGACAGCTGTAAAATCATGAGTCTTCCAAGACCACGCCTAGCCTTTCTCAAGCCCAAACTACCACTTTATGTGGTGGAAAGCCACCGTACGCCGCCACGTACGTTCCTCCGACGCATGTTCGTGACGAACAACGAGCGACGCACGGGTTATCCCGTCGATGGTATAACCTTCTATCTCTAGTTATTTTACGTTTAAAATAGTTAGTTGGTTGGTTTGTGGATTGTGTAGTTGTATTTGTGGAATTCGTTGCGTAGTTGTGAAGCGAAGTGTGGTTGTGAAGTGTTGCGTTTGATTGTGTATTTTGTGGACTGTGCTGTGAAGTATAGGCGTGAGATGGATGCCGTAGATGTGATACGGCGGGTTGTGTGAAGAGAATACGCGTGTAGCGTATTCTGTGTAATGCAGCGACGCGCCGCGCGACGTGCACTGTAGTGATGTGTGTCGTAGAAGGAAGGGAGTACGCATGTAGTGTACTCCGTGTTGTATGGCGATGCATCGTGTGATGTGCATCGTGTTGATGAGAGTTGTAGCGAAGGAAGTACGCGTAGCGCGTACTCCGTGTCGCGTAGCGATGCACCGTGAGACGTGTATCGCAGTGATGGGTATTGTAGTGTGGATGGAAGAGAGTTCACGTGAGTGTACTCTGTATTAAGTCGTGATACATCGGATGGCGTGTCACGAAGGGTTGAATGGCGTAGCAGAGAAGTGTGGAGCGTATGGTGTAATGTTGGGAAACTGTATGACAGTGTCCCGAAGCAGTGATGATATGGATTATAGTCCGGGATGACTGGTGTCATCTTGTGGTTGACTATGGCTAAGAGTATATGGATTGAGAAATGAGTTGTTTGTTTGGTTGTTATTGATAATTTTAATGAACTTGTTTTAGTGCAAAGGCTTTCTGAAGTCAATTTATCTCTTCCGAGTATAGTGAAACCTCAAGTTGGCCGTGGTGTTGCAAGTGCTTACAATATGGCAATTGAGTTCAGAAGTGAAAATCTTAAGGACTCGAGTGTTCCTCTTCCAGCTGTTGTGCAGTTCCTCGTGTCTCGCGCTCTATTCTCATAGAACGCGACGATCGAGGTAAGTTAGCCTCTAACTTACTATCAGTTTATTGTGTATGTGTGATGGGTAAGAGAACTACAATTTATGTATGTATGTTATCGTATATGCCATGTCATGCTATGTCATTACATGTTTATCTGTTACGTATGATTTAATCTCTCATGAATAATTATCTGTTAAATAATCTTTTCTGCCATACAATGATGTATGTTATAAGTATGCCATGTTAAGTATGCCATATGATACATGTATGCCATGAAATGTTTATGATTAAATCATATTATGCCATTTACAAGTATACGCCATGTTAGAAAAGTATATGATATTAAATAATATCACATGCATTAAGAAAGATAAGACATGTTATGTTATAATAATGCGTGGGGCCACAACAACTGTGGAGTACGTATTATATTTATGTTATTTATAATGCGTGGGGCCACAACAACTGTGGAGTACGTATTATATTTTATGTTATTTATAATGCGTGGGGCCACAACAACTGTGGAGTACGTATTATATTTTATGTTACTTATAATGCGTGGGGCCACAACAACTGTGGAGTACGTATTATATTTATGTTACTTATAATGCGTGGGGCCACAACAACTGTGGAGTACGTATTATATTTATGTTATGTTATTTATAATGCGTGGGGCCACAACAACTGTGGAGTACGTATTATATTTTATGTTATTTATAATGCGTGGGGCCACAACAACTGTGGAGTACGTATTATATTTTATGTTATTTATAATGCGTGGGGCCACAACAACTGTGGAGTACGTATTATATTTTATGTTATTTATAATGCGTGGGGCCACAACAACTGTGGAGTACGTATTATATTTAATGTTATGTTACTTATAATGCGTGGGGCCACAACAACTGTGGAGTACGTATTATATTTATGTTACTTATAATGCGTGGGGCCACAACAACTGTGGAGTACGTATTATATTTTATGTTACATGAAGTATGGGGCCACAACAACTGTGGAGCATACACTACATGAGACACAGCAATTGTGACATGTAGAATACGTGGGGCCACAACAACTGTGGAGTACGTATTATATTTTATGTTATGTGAATTCATGGGGCCACAACAACTGTGGAGCATGAAGTATGGGGCCACAACAACTGTGGAGCATACACTACATGAGACACAGCAATTGTGACATGTAGAATACGTGGGGCCACAACAACTGTGGAGTACGTATTATGTTTTATGTTACTTGAATACGTGGGGCCACAACAACTGTGGAGTACGTATTAATGCACGTTATTAATCAAGACAATTAAATAAGATTCCAAGTTTATGTTAAGTCAAGTTTCAGATCAAGTTCATGTTATGTTATGCTCACGTACATGTTATGTTCATGTTCATGTTATGTTCCAAGTTCATGTTCACATCATGTTATGTTCACGTTTATGATACGTTCAAGCTCACGTTCATGTTATGTTATGTTCATGTCCATGTTATGTTTCACGTTCATGTTATGTTGATTGTTCATGTTATGTTTTAAGCTTAAGTTCATGCCATGTTAAGTCAAGTTCAGTTCACGCTTAAGTTCTGGTTAAGTCATGCTATATGTCAAGTTATACTATGTTTATGTATGACTATAATTATGCATTTATGCTTTTACTGCCATGCATGCATTTTTAACCTGTGTGTGAGTTTTATGTTAACTTACTGAGATTTGTAATCAAATCTCACTGTGGTAGTCCCAACTACCATTCCCCCCGAATGGTAGATCTTGTTACAGGACCCAAAGGAGAATTGGAATCTGACCAACTGAATACGGTCGACTAGGCCACGGTGCGATGTTGATGATGGTATAGTATTTAACTTAGGTTAATACTTGTACTTTTGGAGTTGTATCTCAAGTATTCTTTTGATCACAACCATTTTGGACTAGTGTGATGATCACGGCTTTTTAGTATGCCTTTATGTATGAATTATGTTTCAAGTATTTGGGATATATTTAGTTTGGTGCATAGTATTGCTAAAGAAAAAGATTATCCGCTGCGAATATTGCATAATGCTAGATGCATGTTAGGAACATTGCATCTTATATGTCATGAACGGGGGCAGGTAACCTTGTGTTGCATGTCTCGACACTTCAAATGTCCGTTCAATCCCAAGCGGAATTTGGGGGCGTCACATACAGTGTCTTGGTTTTGCATTATTATAACAATACCTTGCTTTACTTCATAAATCCTAGGAGCATTTTGCCGGGCAAGTCGTTGTTCAAGTTCCTTCCACAATTGGTGAGTAGTAGCATAAAGGTTGCTGCTCTTAATATCAACAGATATAGTGTTTTGCAACCAGGTGATGACTATGTCATTGCATCGAAGCCAATGATCCATCAATGAACTATCAGCCTCAGATGGTTCACAAATGCTTCCATAAACAAAGCCAAGTTTGTTTTTTATGCGAAGAACTCTTTTCTTTGAACTTGCCCAAAAATGATAGTTGCTTGAATCAAGCATTTGGGTGACAAGAAGGGCTCTAGAACTGTCATTGGAGCTAATAAAATAAGTGTTGTTTGGTTGGGATGGATCATAAATATTTGAGTTTGGATTTGTGTTTTGATTGGCATTGGATTTAATGGAATCAGCCATGGCGTTCTGATACCATGTAAACAAAGGGTAAAATAGAAAGCAGTAGACACTATGCTACTTTTGAAGAACAGAAAACAAGTAAGGCAATATTCATGTTAGAGAAAAACTTTTCTCTATTCTTATCATTGATCTCTTTGTTGTTGTTTTCTATACATTTGAGCTTAGTATTTATACAAAAATAATGGGGACACTTGATGACAAAACTAGTACAAAGGCAACAAAAGAAAATAAAGTTTTGTGTTGTACATGAAAACAAAACAGAAAAGAACAAAAAGCTGAAACTCGTTGTTGCCTCTACATATTGCAGCTTTATTCCATTCCTCATATTGCTTCCACCTTCTTTCCTTTTTCTTCTGAGCCATTTTGGACTTGCTGGCTGTCCAATTTAGCTGAATCATGGTCATGTTGGTGGCATTTGCCTTGCATTTCCTTTTGTGTTTTCAAGACTAACCAACCAAGTCTCTCGTCTTCTATTGGCTAGTAGCCAAGTACGATTATAAGGACCTACAGTCAGCGTACTTGGGGGCCTCTCCTTATTTTGAGGATAAGTATTAATTTCGCTTCATTTTAGCTAAGAACAATTAACGAGTTTTCAACAGGATTACATAAGTAAATAAAAACTTTATGTGCAGTCACTTTTACATACTTCTTGTCTACTCCACTAATGTGATTGGTTGCGTCACTTTTTTTTAATAAAAAATAACTATTTTGACCAATCATAGTAGTGAAATGCTCAAGTAGTATACAAAAGTAACTGTATGTAGCAAAATTCATAAGTAAATTGCATTATCCTATTATCATTTTATTTTTTCTAGAACTATTATCATTTTATTTTGTTTGTGGCCATATGCAATTTCATGTCAAAATATTATCGGTACCTAGAAATATTAATAATGCAAAAAACAATATAATTGATTTTTTTAAAATTTAGTTTTAATCTGAAAGCTAAATTTTTATATATAAACTGTTTTCATTAATAATAATAATAATAATAATAATAATAATAATAATAAGTGCTTCTAAAATTGTTCTGTGATTGCTAAAATTGGATGCAAGATGAATTTTCCTATCAAGAGCTGCTTTTTAATGTCGAATCAAATTTGTTTCTTTGGGGTGGAGGTCCTTAAATTGATTAAGTTCGAATGTGATCTATTTATAATGCAAACTCCAGAGTTCCTTGTACAAAGAGATTGATCAATGTTTTGCTCTGGCCCAACTTGATATGTACAGAACACAGAATCATCATGTAATTATTCATATAATATGTAATTGTTCATATAATACTACAAGAGAATAAATTTTGTGGGATGATAAATTTCATCCCAAAAAATGGCATTTTCGTCCCAAAAGGTTATTAAAGATGAAAAAGTTTCATCTCTATTTTATCCCTAAAGGCCTGCGTCAAAAGGTTTTTGAGATGAAATTTGAATTTTGTCCCAAAAATACTTTTAGGGATGAAAGCTAGCGAAACCAGTCGAAAGCGTTCGAATGAGCAAATTCTTTTGGGATGAAACGTTTTTGTCCCAAAAATCCGTTCGAATGGAACATTTACTGTTCAAACGATCAGGTATTTTTTCGAACTCAATCAAAACTTGATTTGGATGATGCAAATTTATTTGATCTTGTTTGAATGGAGGGAGTGTTCAAACAATATATTTATGTTCGAACATATATATTTTTGTTATAACAAAAATAATTTGATTGAATGCGATTTATATATGTTCGAATTGAAAACATTTGTTCAAATGGATGGTTCAATAATTTTTTTTTTCGAATGGTGTATGGTACATTCAAATGATAACAAATGTGTTGAATCACCCTACCAATTTGAAAAAGCAGTGGTTCTACACAACACTACACCTAGAGGGGGGGTGAATAGGTGTAAACCAATTTTTCTGGTCTTTTAAAAAGATTGTTAAACAACAATTAATCAAAACAATAAATCACACAAAAATCAACACAAGATTTTGTTCATGGAGTGGAAACTCATTTGAAGAACGTCTTCAAAATCTAAAACCACTCTGGGTATAAGACACCACCTCAAATCCACTATAGAAAATTTAGTTTGTTACAACCAATTTAGAGACACTCACAAAACCTTTGTAGTAGCTAAACTTGGCTTGCAACACCACGAGCGACCCACTCGATCTCTACACGCATGTAGTGTCGGAACTCCGACCTTTCTATAGCTTCCCACGAGAACCTCTCGATCTCTGCATCACCAGCAGCTCCGGACTCTTCCGGCCAACGAACTTGTCCACTCCAATGGACTCAACTGAAGTTTGATGTTGAATGTAGTGTGGTGGAGATGTGTTTATCCAAGAGAGAATCAATCAAGTGGGGGAGAGATTGCTCTAAATGTTCTTGGAGGCCCTTAGGGTTTTTGCTCTGATTCTCCACACCTAGAACAGCAGAGAAGCTGTTCTATTTATAGTACCACTCAAATGAGGCGCATGAAAACCCTAGGTTTTAAGTCATCTGGAACATTCGCTCGAGCGCAGTGTCGAGCGAAGGTCGAGCGCCGAAATCTGTCTGAGTTCGCTCGAGCCAAGTGTCGAGCGAGGGTCGAGCGGTCCAATCTGCTTGAGTTCGCTCGAGCCATGTGTCGAGCGAGGGTCGAGCGGTCCAATCTGCTTGAGTTCGCTCGAGCGCCCTGTCGAGCGAGTGTCGAGCGGTGACACCTGTTTTGACCATTGATCAGCACACTTCAATCCTTTTCACTTCAACACTTGTTACAACACTATTTTACACAGGTTTTCACAAGAATATGCCAATCAACTCATTTTTGCCTCAACAATCTCCCCCTTTGGCATTTCTGTGACAAAACCTCTAACCTATACATATGACCTAATCCTAGCACACCCATCACTAGATTCATATTCTTGAACAAGATGAAATATTTCTGCACATACTCAGCAAACGGTTAAACATATCGCACAAGGAATTGTTTGCAAATCACAAACCACAATTCATAAATAGACATGACAAGTACAGGCTTTAGAGACAAAATATTCCATTAAACAATTAATCAGAAAAAGAGTTCAAGAACAATTAGTCACACAGCAGCAGTAAACAAGAGATATAAAATCAAAAGATAAAAACCAAAAACTAGCTGCTGTTCCCAAAACACAAGTGTTGCTACCAACTAACACTCCCCCTGAGTTAGTATCCAAATATCCAAAACTCCCCCTTAATCAGTACTCCCCCTTTTTGTCACAGGCTGACAAAGGGTCTCAATCATCTGCATGGCTGCCATCATCGTCATCATTAAGCTGCTCTTCAATGTCATTAAAGCGTTGGGTCACATGCTGCTGTAGGCTATCAAACCGGGCATCGAAAGTATCCAACCGAGCATCAAGGCGGGCTAAATACTCAAGAACCTGCTGAAGACTGGGCTCGGTCGAGCCGGGTGCCGAAGGGGATGGAGCCGAGCTAGATGGCTGAGAGCTGGAAAGCCTAGAGCTAGATGGCTGAGAGCTGGAAGGCCGAGAACTCGAAGGCTGAGAGGAAGGTGCGGGAGGATGCTCAACACGGATAGGATGCGGGGTGGTGTGAGCACGACTAAGCTGCACTGTCCTACGACCAATGGGAGCCTTAAGTGCTATTCTAGGCTCTTGAGGGAGAAAGGCAACAGACTGAGAGAGGGCTATACGAGTGATGAGACAAGCAAACGGCAAACCAGTCCGTTTCTTGGAGGACTGAAACGCCTCAATTATGACCCGACACAGAAGAGACCCTAGATCAAGAGGGACATCATTGATCAATGCATAAAGAAGAATGGCGCGGTCAAGACCCACGTCACTCTGATGACCCGTAGGATATAGATTTGTAAGAACAATCCTACTCAGAATGAGATTGTCAGGCGTAAAAAGAATGGTTTGGAGAGGGCTCTTCCCTTCCCAATGACTGATCCCACCACATAGACAGCTTGCTATAGCTTGTGGAGTAGGAGGAGATGTCCGTGTATAAGGATAGTCTGGATAAGGCACACGAGGGGCATTCAGCAAGTGTGCTATCATGCCCGGAGTCACCCGGAAAGAAATGTTTCGGAGACTAACCCCAAAGGAGTCATCAATGGAAATACCATGTATGTTGGAGTAGAACTCCCGAACTATCTCCACAGAAGGAGTGGGATGACCAGTGGTCAAGGCCTGCCACTGGCGAGACTCAAAAATATGAGGGATTAAGGTCTCAGAAAGCTCACCGAGAGAGACATCACGCTGAACAATAGGAGTACGTTGAGAGAAGTTCTGAGTATATAGCTCCTGAGCTTGTGCACTATGGAATTGAGCGTGAGCGGGTGCAGGAGGGTTTTGGCGAGGACGAACACGTCGAGACGACATGGCTTTTGGCTGTAGACAGAGTCAGTAACGTTAGACAAGGCTAAAGGTGATGTGACGACTTGATGGATGCATGTCTAAAATGTCAAATGCATGATGATGATTAAACTCAAAAACTTGACCTTCATGCCCATTCCAGCTAACCAAGTGATGAACATGCTAACACGACAATGCCAATCATGCCGACCATGATAAAACAACAATACCAACCAATCATGCTCATGAAAAAGAGACAAACACCATATTGCAATCCCTACTAAGACAAGGTTGGGAATTTTAACTTCAAAACATGACCCATGCCCCTTTCTAACCAAAAACCCTTCAAACCTAATGCAATTCCAAGTCAAATGACTACCCAACACTAGGATATGCATGAAATAGGTATATGAACAATGCTATGCTAATGCATGATGAAAAAGAGTAAATAAACTTCATAGAAGCATTTCATCAAACACTTGGAGTGCATCCAAGTGGGAAATTCGGGCAACACCCCATGGGAGGTTCAAAAACCTCCTAAATACAACCAAACAACCAACAAACTCCATAGGAGTTTCAAACCACCCAAAACAATAGGGGGGTTTTCAAGGATTTCACTCCAAAGGGAGCAATCCGAAACCCACACAACTACATGGAAAAACCCATAAAATAATCCAAACAATAATCCAAGAAATCGAAATATTAATCAAGAGAAATGTTTTTACCTTGATTTGGGATGATTTCGGAAGAAAAAAACTAGTTGAAATGAAGAGATTTGAGTGAGGGAGAGAAGAAACGCACGGGAGAGAGTCAAAAAACTTGTTGCGCCTAAACTTTAACTCAAATTAATGAACCAAAATTTAGTGCAGTTTTTACCTGCAAGTATACAAGTGTTGTAGTACC
>QGSO01015751.1:0-12055 GCA_011037825.1 Carya cathayensis | reverse complement strand
ATTCTTTCCCGACAGCAATCACATCTCTCTCGTCTTAACCCTCTATCTTTAGTTATTTATGTTTAACATAGTTGATTTGGTTGGCTGTAGACTGTGTAGTTAGTGTTTGTGGAGTTCGCTGCGTAGTTGTGAAACGAAGTGTGGTTGTGAAGTGTTAGGCTTGATTTTGTAGTTTTGTGGACTGTGCTGTGAAGTATAGGCGTGAGATGGATGCCGTAGATGTGATACGGCGGGTTGTGTGAAGAGAATACGCGTGTAGCGTATTCTGTGTAATGCAGCGACGCGCCGCGCGACATGCGCTGTAGTGATGTGGGTCGTAGAAGGAAGGGAGTACGCATGTAGTGTACTCCGTGTGGTATGGGATGCATCGTGTGATGTGCATCGTGTTGATGAGTGTTGTAGCGAAGGAAGTACGCGTAGCGCGTACTCCGTGTCGCGTAGCGATGCACCGTGAGACGTGTATCGCAGTGATGGGTTTTGTAGTGTGAATGGAAG
This sequence comes from Carya cathayensis, assembly GCA_011037825.1. Classification (NCBI taxonomy): domain Eukaryota; kingdom Viridiplantae; phylum Streptophyta; class Magnoliopsida; order Fagales; family Juglandaceae; genus Carya; species Carya cathayensis. The sequence continues at coordinate 11,560 of QGSO01015751.1, read as the reverse complement.
AGAGTTCACGTGAGTGTACTCTGTACTAAGTCGTGATACACCGGATGGCGTGTCACGAAGGGTTGAATGGCGTAGCAGAGAAGTGTGGAGCGTATGGTGTAATGTTGGGAAACTGTATGACAGTGTCCCGAAGCAGTGATGATATGGATTATAGTCCGGGATGACTGGTGTCATCTTGTGGTTGACTATGGCTAAGAGTATATGGATTGAGAAATGAGTTGTTTGTTTGGTTGTTATTGATAATTTTAATGAACTTGTTTTAGTGCAAAGGCTTTCTGAAGTCAATTTATCTCTTCCGAGTATAGTGAAACCTCAAGTTGGCCGTGGTGTTGCAAGTGCTTACAATATGGCAATTGAGTTCAGAAGTGAAAATCTTAAGGACTTGAGTGTTCCTCTTCCAGCTGTTGTGCAGTTCCTCGTGTCTCGCGCTCTATTCTCATAGAACGCGACGATCGAGGTAAGTTAGCCTCTAACTTACTATCAGTTTATTGTGTATGTGTGATGGGTAAGAGAACTATAATTTATGTATGTATGTTCTCGTATATGCCATGTCATGCTATGTCATTACATGTTTATCTGCTATGTATGATTTAATCTCTCATGAATAATTATCTGTTACATAATCTTTTCTGTCATACAATATTGTATGTTATAAGTATGCCATGTTAAGTATGCCATAAGATACATGTATGCCATTAAATGTTTATGATTAAATCATATTGTGCCATTTACAAGCATACGCCATGTTAGAAAAGTATATGATATTAAATAATACCAAAACTGATAATTTTAGCGGGCTGTTACATGGTTGGTCTAAATACTGCTTCAGAAGTCTGGAGTGCCATTTTTCATGCTTTTGCAAGGGTGTCCTCTAATCTTAGTCTTGCACTCAAGCATAGACTCACCTCCATCACTAAAGGATCTAATTCCTTGAGTGAATATCTGAGGAAATTTAAAACAATTTGTGATGAACTTGCTGCCATTGGCAAGCCTGTTTCTAAACATAAGAAGTCTTGGTGGCTTCTCAATGGTCTAGGTAAGGAATTTGAAGTCTTTATAGCCCACTTGTTCCAGCCTACTCAGAATTAGTAACTTTATTGGAAAGATATGCTGATAGATATAAGCTTTATGTTGCTCCTGATCCTATGGTCTTTTATGGCTAGAAGTCACACAAACAAAGGAAACCAAACTCTGGCACAAGTTTCTTTACATCCAAAGGTCGTGGCTTTGTCCAAAGCCAATCCACTAGCCAAAGCTCCTCCAGCAATCAAGCTCGTGGTCCTTCTTCTAATTACAAATCTGCAGCCAAAGCTGAAGTTGTGTGTTAGATATGTCACAAAAGAAATCATACTGCTCTTAAATTTTTTGAAAGATTTAACCATTCTTTCACAAGTAACAACCTTCCCCAGAGCTTGCAGCTATTAAAATGGATGAAGTTCCTGACACAACTTCATGGCATCCTGACATAGGTGCAACTGATCACATGACTGCAAATCAAGGTATTCTTCACTCATTACTTCCATATAATGGTCATGATGGTATTATGGTTGGTAATGGTAAGGTTTTACCTATCACTCATGTTGGTCAAGCAATGGTTGGTTCACCTCAATCTCCAATACAGTTGAATGATGTGCTAGTGGTACCTCAAATTAAAAAGGATTTATTATCTGTCAATAAGCTTACATATGATTATCCACTGAAATTTGAGTTTGATGGCCATGGGTTTGTGATAAAGGGTAGGACAACAATGAGGACAGTGGCAACAGGGAGGAAGCAGAAGGGGCTATACACTTTGGATGATAGTTCAGCTTCTCACAATAAAAGGAGTCTTTTCTCTTCCAAATTTAGATATACTAATAAAGAGAACTAGCATCTGAGGCTTGGGCATCCAAATCCAAGAGTCTTAGACTATCTTTGTAATAAGAAATTCATTACTCTTGATTCTCATCACTTGTCTTTTGAAATTTGTCCAAGCTGTCAAATTGGAAAAGCTTGTAAACTACCATTTCTTTTAAGAGATAATAAAGTCAGTATTCCCTTTGCAAAAGTTCATTGTGATCTATGGGGACCTCCTCCCAATCTTTTTAGAGAAAAGTATAGGTTCTACGCTATCTTTATTTATGAAGCTACTAATTTCAGTTGGCTAATTCCTCTTAAACGCAAATCTGATCTTAAATCTGCCTTTATACAGTTTCATGTGTTTTTCATGTGCCAGTTTAATGCCTCAATTTGAGCGTTTCAAACTGGTGAAGAAGGTGAGTTTAACAACAATGACATCCCTAAATACTTCCAAAAATATGGTATTCTACATCAATCAACTTGCTTAGAAACTCCTGAACAAAAAGGCAAAGCTGAAAGGAAACATAGAATTATAACCAACTTAGGCCTGACCATGATGTTCCATGCTAAACTTGCACCTAGATACTGGCTAGATTGCTTTTCTGCTGCAGACTCTTGCTTAACAGATTGCCCTCTCCTACTCTCAATATGGATTCTCCATTTTTCAGGCTTTATGCCGAACATCCTGATTATAGCATTCTTAGCCCCTCGGGTCTAGTGCTTTCCTTATCTTGGAGATTTTAGGTCAAATAAACTTGAACCAAAGTCCATGCCCTGTGTCATTATTGGTTACAACACCAAACACAAAGGCTACAAATGCCTTTATCTTCTCATTGGTCGTGTGTATTTGATGAGTCTGTACTTTCATACTCTAATCCAACTTTGTTGTATGACTCTTCTCCAATGGAAGGAGATTTTTCCAGCATCACTAAGTGGCACAATGGCTTACCAGAAGAATCTATGTTGCATCATTTGCCTTCTGCATTGGTTCCTACTCCATCCACCACCATTCAAGCTGAAATCATTGGTTGTTCCTCACATCAGTTGCAACATACAGATTCATCCATCCCTGCCTTATCTACAGAAACAATTCCATTACAAAATACAACTTCTCCCATTGTTGTTCAACCTACAGTGGAATCACTTCCTACACAACATCCTATGCAAACCAAGTCTAGGTGTGGCATTCACAAACCTAATCCTCGTTATGCTAAATTGCATAGTCTAATCTCAATTCCTATTAAGCCAAAATCTATTCAAACTGCCAAAAACCATCCTGGATGGTCTGCTACAATGGAAAAGGAACTAATAGCACTTGCAATTAACCAAACCTGGAAATTGGTTCCACGAACAGCTGACATGAATGTTGTGGGATCAAAGTGGGTTTACAAGGCTAAGTTGAAGGCGGATGGCACACTAGAAAGACTCAAAGCAAGGCTGGTTGCTAAAGGTTTCAACCAAGTCGATGAGGTTGATTTCTGAGAAACTTTCTCTCCAGTTGTGAAGCCTGCCACCATCAGAATAGTTCTCACACTTGCTACTATGAAAAACTAGGCACTTCATCAACTAGATGTCAAGAATGCATTCCTCCATGGTTTTCTCAATGAACCTGTTTACATGCATCAGCCACCAGGATATACAAATGACCACTATCCTTAGAATGTGCGCAAACTCAATAGAGCTTTATATGGGCTCAAACAGGGTCCTCAAGCTTGGTTTGACAAACTTAGTGGCTTCTCATTTAGCTTGGGTTTTACTCAAGCATAGCAGATCCGAGTTTGTTCATATGTCACTCTAACCATGGAATACTAATACTTCTTCTATATGTAGATGACATGGTGATAATAGGTGAAAATACCAATGGAAATCAGTGGTTAATCTCTTAGCTAAATTCTCAATTCTCCATCAAGGATCTTGGCTTTCTTCACCACTTTTTGGGAATAGAAGTTCACAGAATTGGCACAGACCTCTTTTTATCTCAGAGCAGGTATATTTCGAAGTTGCCAACTCGAGCCAATATGCTTGAGAGTAAACCTTTGGCTACACCGATGCCCTCCAAAAGTCAACAGCTTAAAGATTCTCAACAGATTTTCCATGATCCAGCAACTTACAGGAGCATAGTTGGAAGCTTGCAGTACTTGACATTTACCAAGCTAGACCTCTCTTTTTCTGTCAATCATGTCTGCCACTTTATGCAAACACCTACAATCCAGCACTTCCAACTTGTTAAGAGAATTCTGAGGTACTTGCAGAACATTGCTAAGCTTGGTCTCCATATCATCTCGACAGCACACTCGACTTGTATGGTTTTTCTGATGTAGATTGGGCAGGTTGCCCAACCATAAGAAGGTCTACTTTAAGGTTTTGCAATTTTCTTAGTAGCAACTATATTTCATGGAGTGCAAAGAAGCAGCCTACAATGTCTAGGTCAAGTGCTGAGGCTGAATACAGAGCCATGGCATCAACAGCTACTTAACTCACTTGGCTTTCTACCTTACTCAAAGATCTTGGAGTACCTCAAGCAAAAGCACCGATACTGCACTGTGATAACCTGAGTGCCTTGTATATGACTGTCAATCCAATTCTACATGCTTGAACAAAGCATATAGAACTTGATTATCACTATATCCGAGAAAGAGTAGCACTTGGGGCTTTAGAGACTAGGTTTGTTACCTCACTAGATCAACTAGCTGACATTTTTACAAAGCCGCTACTCAAGGGACCTTTCAAATAGATGTGACACAAACTTGGCCTATGTTTCCAAACATAGCCAAGTTTGAGGGGGAGTATAAGGAATGAAGCCAAAGATCCCAAAGATCCAGCTGTCAAAGATCAAATAGTCCAGAAAATCAAGGAGCAGCACACCACGATTTCAACAATCAAAGATCAAGCTGCAACATGATTAATGATATATAAATTTGGAAAGATAGAATCTGCCTAGCTGTATATAGTCATTATGTAATTCCTTTAGTCTAGCATTCTCTCTATATTGTATAGCTTCCTAGAATAGAAACAGTTTGTAAATGATTCAATATATATATGAATGAAAGCACACTATCTCACCCAACTCGTGAGATTGTTTTTCTCAAACTTCTTTAGGGTCTCTTTTACATGGGTTGTGAGATTTTTGTTGTAGGTCGGTTTGTTGAAATTGGATATGATAAATTTTTGCTTATTGTCCATTTGATTTTCCATGTTGCTTGGATTGAGAGATTTGTTGGTGGTGGTCTTTTGTGACGCCCCCAAATTCCGCTTGGGATTGAACGGACATTTGAAGCGTCGAGACATGCAACACAAGGTTACCTGCCCCCGTTCATGACATATAAGATGCAATGTTCCTAACATGCATCTAGCATTATGCAATATTCGCAGCGGATAATTATTATTATTTTTTTTTTAGCAATACTATGCACCAAACTAAAAATATCCCAAATACTTGAAACATATTTCATACATAAAAACATACTAAAAAGCCGTGATCACTACACTAGTCCAAAAAATGGTTGTGATCAAAAGAATACTTGAGATACAACTCCAAAAGTACAAGCATTAACCTAAGTTAAATACTATACCATCATCAACATCGCACCGCAGCCTAGATGACCGTATTCAGATGGTCAGATTCCAATTCTTCTTTGGGTCCTGTAACAAGATCTACCATTCGGGAGGAATGGTAGTTGGGACTACCACAGTGAGATTTGATTACAAATCTCAGTAAGTTAACATAAAACTCACACACAGGTTAAAGATGCATGCATGGCAGTAAAAGCATAAATGCATAAGTAAAGTCGTACATAAGCATAGCATAACTTGACATATAACATGACATAACCAGAACTTAAACGTGAACTGAACTTGACTTAACATGACATGAACTTGAGTTTAAAACATAACATGGACTTGAAATGTAGCATGAACGTAAACATGCATAACATAAATATGAACTTGAAAATAACATAAACTTGAACATATCATGACATAAACGTGAACTTGAGACATACTGTAAACGTGAACTTAACATGATGTGAACATGAACTTGGAACATAACTTGATCATGAACATAACATGTACGTGTACATAACAAAACATGAACTTGATCTGAAACTTGACTTATCATGCACTTGATCTGAAACTTGACTTAATACGTACTCCACAGTTGTTGTGGCCCCACGTATTCTACGTGTCACAATTGCTGTGTCTCACGTAGTGTATGCTCCACAGTTGTTGTGGCCCCATACTTCATAACTTAAACGTGAACTTGAGACATACTGTAAACGTGAACTTAACATGATGTGAACATGAACTTGGAACATAACTTGATCATGAACATAACATGTACGTGTACATAACAAAACATGAACTTGATCTGAAATTTGACTTATCATGCACTTGATCTGAAACTTGACTTAATACGTACTCCACAGTTGTTGTGGCCCCACGTATTCTACGTGTCACAATTGCTGTGTCTCACGTAGTGTATGCTCCACAGTTGTTGTGGCCCCATACTTCATGCTCCACAGTTGTTGTGGCCCCATGAATACACGTAACATAAAATATAATACGTACTCCACAGTTGTTGTGGCCCCACGTATACACGTAACAGAAAATATAATACGTACTCCACAGTTGTTGTGGCCCCACGTATACACGTAACATAAAAAAATAATACGTACTCCACAGTTGTTGTGGCCCCACGTATACACGTAACATAAAAATATAATACGTACTCCACAGTTGTTGTGGCCCCACGTATATACGTAACATTAAATATAATACGTACTCCACAGTTGTTGTGGCCCCACGTATTCACGTAACATAAAATATAATACGTACTCCACAGTTGTTGTGGCCCCACGTATTATACGTAACATAACATGTCTTATCTTTCTTAATGCATGAGATATTAATTAATATCATATACTTTTCTAACATGGCGTATACTTGTAAATGACACAATATGATTTAATCATAACATTTCATGGCATACTTAACATGGCATACTTATAACATACATCATTGTATGATAGAAAAGATTATGTAACAGATAATTATTCATGAGAGATTAAATCATACGTAGCAGATAAACATGTAATGACATAGCATGACATGGCATATACGATAACATACATACATAAATTGTAGTTCTCTTACCCATCACACATACACAATAAACTGATAGTAAGTTAGAGGCTAACTTACCTCGATTGTCACGTTCTACGAGAATAAAGTGCGATATACGAGAAACTGTAAAAGGTCATTCTAAAAGTTAGAAATTTAATTACTAACAATTAGAAACATGGAAACAAGTTATCTTAGAGTAAAATTATCATTTTACCCTCTACATGTGGGAAAACGACCATTTTACCCATAACTTAAGGATTTCATATCCTAACTCCAAAAATTTCTAAAATTTACATTCCTCATGTAAATTTTGTTCTAAACTCAAATATCAACTCAGAAAAAAATTTAAAACAAAACAACACTATGGAAAACACACTATGGCCGAAACATCCATAGGCCATTTCTCTTGATTTTTGTTACAATTCCTTCCAACTTCAAAACTCATGCTTAAACCAAAATTTTACAACAAACATCTTCCAATCCTAAGTTTAAAACCATACTTGAAACATCCATTTAGAAAAAGCTAATAATCAACACCAAACTTTTTTGTAAAAAGATCAAAACACTTGAATCACAAGCTTTGTCCTTAAATCAAAACATCTCCAAGAATTCCAAAAAATCTAATCTTACTTCTAACATATTCATAACATCATCCTCAGATAAACCATGCTTTAAATCATCAAACTAAAGTCACCAAAATCACAAAAATAACACTTGGAGTTTTTGATTTTACACTTAGTCCAAAAACAGAAACTTTTTCTTAACTAGCTTTGATAAATCTCTTGATCAATGGCTTAAGAGGTGAGATCTTTGAAATAAAGTATCACATGGTTTAAAAACGTGTCCTAAAGAATATCCAACCATCAAAATTAAAATCACATGGCTAAAACCCAAAAAAACATGGATCTAACCTAAAAACATCAAATCTTAGGCCTAACCGAAATTCTCTTGCATAGAAAAAATCATATCTTTGAAACTAATACTAAATATCTCCAAAATAACATCCTAACATGAAAATAAGAGACTTAGGATCATCATATAAAAATATCAAAGCCTTTAGAGTAAGATCAAACCTCAAAATATTCAAACTTTATCCAAATAAAAACTGTTTTGTCACTTCCAGTTTTCATGTTTCTAGATCTAATAAAATCTATCATCAAAATCTTTATTCATGCAACAAAACCTCAATGAATACTCTTAAACACATTCTAAGAACACTCCATAAAATTTTCGGACCAAGATATATCCATTAGCTTGGTCAAAAACTCCAAAACATAACACACTCTCCAGATTCACGCCCAGAATGACCTTTCCATGGTTAAAAATACTTTTGACCGACCAAATGACCATGGAATGATACGAAAAATACATCTACGGAAACTAGACTCAAAGAGGAACAACTTTTATGAAGGAGTCATCGTGTGAAAATACTTACAAAGGGTCGAAAAACTCCACGCAAAAAGACCCAGAAATCTGCCCGAGAGAGCTCTTTTGGGTTTCTCTCTAAGAACGGGGTGAAGAAATGATTAAAGTGAAGTAAGTGTGTCTTGCACGACTCAAGACTTCTGTAGGGAGAATATTTGGACCTTAATGATCATTGAGTGGAGGTGTAGACATGTGACATAATGTAGAGGATAGTGGGGGGCAAAAGACAACTTACAAAGGCTATGAGACATGGGACTTGATGGGGTGGGTTCCTCCATATTAATGAGTGCAACTTGATGCAATGAATGGTCTGCCAAGTGGGGGAGGAAATTTCTCCAAGAAGCTATGCCAAGGTGGCCAAAATTCGTGGGCTTTAGTGGGCCTTAGTGGGCCTCAACCAAGTGGGCTTCAATTTGGGGTTTAAAGGGGGTTTGGTTAGGGTTTGAGATGCTATCAAGCCCAAATCTAATTTTTCTTGGCCCAATCAAATTTCTAAGGTTTAAAATGTTGGATAAAGATGTCATAATAGGAATTTGAGAAATTAATAGCATGTGAAAGTGATTTAATCAAGTGATTAAACACAATACTAGAAATTGGATCAAAAATGGTTTGAATGCCAACTTTAGGGTTTGGGGAAACCGTTTAGGGATTCGGTTTCAACCAAGTTTTTGGGGTTTCAAAAGGATTCCAACCATTTAGGGTTTTACTAGGGTTGAAACCCTCTTCATCTAACTCAATTTGGTTGATCAGATGAAAAAAAACTGTTTTGCTTAGGTGGCATGATCTCACACATTGATTTCCTTCACAAATCCATCTAATGGTTTCTCTTTGTGCCAAGTATCTAATACTATTCACTATGTGTGTTAAGATCTTGCCAAGTGTCCAAATAAAACTTCTCTAACCTAATTTGGACATTTCACATTGTGATTTTGAAACCACTGCACTTAGTACGCTTATCGAGGTTACTATTCACTCCGAAAAAGTGCATAATAAACTTAGTACTGAAAAATCCTAAATATTCAACTGAGTCTAGTGGCGTAAACTATAACGTAATCTGACACTTCTAACTACCTCAAACAAATAAAATCACATTTCTGGCACCATAGTGAGTGATAAAACTAATTATGTTGACATACTAGAACTTATGCGATTAGCCGATTCGTAAAAACTTATGGGGTTTTCACGAGATTTCTAATGTCTATAGAAATTCCACCATTGAATTTCTAGCGAGCTGTTACATCCTCCCCTCCTAAAAAAAAAATTTCGTCCTCGAAATCGACGCAAGTACAAACATAAAACACGCTTAAAACACTGTAGATAGTTTGAAAAAAAAAGAACCGTCCGTGACCCGACAAGTGCTGCAAAGTCTCGGGGCCTACTCTATGAATTTAATACGGCTAGTGATTTGAACAAACGCCTGATGTTGATGACAACCGTGATTGAAGGCTTTGAGTTTCTATAAAGAAACAGGATCATCTTCATATCGGAAAGAAAAAACATCGCTTCTTGACCTGTGTTTTGTTTTTCCATAACAAAAATAATGGCTGGGCAAAACTCTTCCACTAATGTTCCAGACTTGAATCAGGAACCCTTGACGCATCAACCATCAATCTTCTCTCATGAGGTCGTCAATACTACGATAGGAGCAGCGAACTGTTCTTCTAGTAGGACTGATTCTGAGATTATTACAGAATCATGGAAGCTCAGTAGTCAATATGCTGCCTCTGTTACGATCATGTCTCGGAGGTTACTGGCGAGGGTAAGTGAGATTGATCATCTTAACATCCAAATATCTGAGTTACAACAGAAGCTTGCTAATAAGGATAGAGAAAATAAAAGGCTACAGCAAGAAAACCAAGAGTTGAAGAAATTTGCAGATTGGTATGCTCATGATCTGCAACCACGAATAGAAGAGCTGGAACGAGAAAGGATTCAGATACAGGGTCAACATCGGCAGCTAACAGCAGAGGTTCATCGTTTTCTAGAGAAATAGGGACAAACTACTGTTAATCTAGCTGGCTTAGAAAGAAACTTTTGACAAGGCGTGTCCAGCAGATCTTGTATTTCTTTTGACTAAATAAGATTTGAAGAGATAAAAGTTTGTCTTCTTCTTTATGTTATCTCTATAAAATCAGTCTTCAACTCAATCCAATATGCATCAAAACTTATTCTCATCTCTATAACTCTCTGCATTCCTTCAACATTCTCGCCTTAAGTTTTCAATTCTTTTCTCCATGGCTCACTCTTCTAACATTTCTCTAGATCCAACCATGAGGTATTCAGCACCTCAACCTCCTGTCCTTTCTGCAGCTGCCATAGGTGCCATGCTGCAGCAAGAAAATACTAGTATGGCTAATAAGTCAGACTCCGATGCTGTCTACGACTTGGTGAGTCTTGGGACTCGCTACTCATCCTCTATTATTGCTTTTTCCCAGCGGGTACAAGCCAAAAACCATGAGGTTGAAAGGCTTAAAGAACAAATTGTTGTACTTCAACGAATTGTTCAAGAGTCTCACACCAGGGAAGGAATCCTTCGGCAGCAGAATAAACAGCTGAAAACTCTATTGGATTCTTCATTCCGCTTGCCAGCTCCCATGAATAGGGATGACATGATATTGTATGAAGAGAAGAGCGTCTCCAACATGAGGCTAAGAACCTCAAGTTTATGTAGAAGCATTTTTTTTTTTTTTAAATCTCTCTATATTTATGAACTCTGGTTTATCCTTTAAGAGATATTCGTAACATGCTTCATACCTATTTCTCTTCTAATCATATATAATCTATCTTCTGGTAAAGGTTTTGTGAATATATCTGCTAACTGATCATGTGTTTGTGAACTCTAATACTATATCGCTTTTCTGCACATGATCTCGAAGAAATTCAAGCCTAATGAATACTAAAATCTCAAGCCTAGTATTTGGTGCATTTCCTAAGGACATGTGGATTTATAACCCAGAGACGTATTGCTCTGATACCACCTGTGACGCCCCCAAATTCCGCTTGGGATTGAACGGACATTTGAAGCGTCGAGACATGCAACACAAGGTTACCTGCCCCCGTTCATGACATATAAGATGCAATGTTCCTAACATGCATCTAGCATTATGCAATATTCGCAGCGGATAATTATTATTATTTTTTTTTTAGCAATACTATGCACCAAACTAAAAATATC
>QGSO01015662.1:0-10275 GCA_011037825.1 Carya cathayensis | reverse complement strand
TGTTTAAATGGGTGATTTATTTTATCAAATAAAGATTGAACACTTAATTATGCATCAAATTCTAATATTGAATGCAAATTAATTAATGTCAATATTTTATATACATAAAGTTCTATATTTGCCTTTGAAAGAAATACATTTTTTATGTACTGCAGGGCATTTATGAAAATACTAAAAGAGAATGGAACTCACGGCTGGAACTCAAGGGAGCTGCAGAAATGCAGACATGCAGAAAAGGAAGATGCAGCACATGCATATGCAGAAGAAAAATGGACAGCACACACCAAAGTTAGGCCACCCACTCCCAAGTTAGGCCACCCACTCCACCATTCTTCAAAGTTAGGCCACCCACTCCCAAGTTAGGCCACCCACTCCACCATTCTTCAAAGTTTGGCCACCCACTCTTGAGAAATGGTAGGATGCTCTCTCCTATAAATAGGAGAGAGCTCAGAAGAGAAAGGGCATCAAGGCAGTGGAGAGTTTTTTGGAGTTTCAATTTTATTACCTTGTTGGAGTTAGTTTGAAGTTTATTACTTTGTTAGTTTCAAGTTTTACTTTGTTAGTTTCAAGTTTACTTGAGTTTTTACCTTTGTAGTTTTCAAGTTTATTACCTTGTTATAGTTTCAAGTTTATTACCTTGTTATAGTTTCAATTTTATTTCTTTAATTTAGTTTGTCTTATTTCTTCGAGTTGATATTATAGACTTTTTATTTTTATTACATTCTAAAGTTTATTTATATTTTCTTAGTTTTTGATATGGTTCCACTTAGATTTATTTTTTTTACTAAAAATATCATGTGTAACTAATTACTAAAGCTTGGGTTGTGGAATGAGATTTAATTTATTTTAGATTCTAGTTTGATGCAATATATTTTAATGTTGATTTCACTAAATTACTAGTCGGATTCAAATGGAAAAAAGATTGCGGCTCTTGCTCTTGTTTTGTTGTTGACGTAAGGCACAACAAAAGCTTGAATTTATCAAGGTCTCTTTCGATTGATTATGAATATAAATTTGGCTAGTAAATTAGAGAATTTCTTGAGAAAATATTAGCAAAAAACTTGAGCTTAATTTTTATGTTCCGAATATCAATTCCTTGACTGGATTGTTAATCGATAAATTATCTAGAATCCGAGATAAAAAGAATCTCAAACCCAACCCAAGTGTTTGTTAATTTGTTTTTTTTTAGAAACTCTAAATTCAATTTCAATTATTTTTTTTGGCATAGCATTTTAATTTTATTTTCATCTCACATACTCGATTCATTTGTTCCTCACAAATCCTTTATACGCTTTGATAACCCATTGTCCCTGTGGAATACGATCCTGGACTTATCCTTGATACAACTTGACACTTCTGCACTTGGAAGCACATTCTAAATGAGTCAAGTTTTTGGCGCCGTTGCCGGGGACAACTGGTGCTTATTAGAGCATTTCTCTACTGCTGAGAGGACGTTTGTGGAGCTGTGAACCTCTTCACAGCCTGGGTAACATCTAATTTTTTTTCCCTTCTCTCTGTTTATTTTTCATTGTCCTTGATCATCTGCTCTTGTTTGTATGACTGGTTGGACTAGAGACCATACATCTCGACTGTTTAAGACAGAATCATTGACATCTTTTAGCTCTGCATCATCTTCCGTTGAATCATCAGCCGACACTGATAGCATCATGGCTGAAAATGAGCATCAGGATAGGGAAGTGGGTAATCCAAACAGGACACTTAGAGAATATCTACAGCCTGTTAGGACTAGCACACCTTCTTGCATCATTTTACCTCTTAATGCAAATGCTTTTAATTTCAAACCTGGGATGATTCCATTGTTACCACACTTTCATGGTATGGAATCGAGAACCCTTACTTGCATATCAAAGAGTTTGAAGAAGTGTGTTCCACATTCATGGATAGAACATGCACTGAAGAGGTCATAAGATTGAAACTGTTTCCATTTTCCTTAAAAGACAAGGCTAAGACATGGTTGAATGCCTTAAGACCAAGATCCATTGGGACTTGGCAAGAAATGCAAACTGAATTTTTAAAGAAATTTTTTCCCATGCATAGAACCAATGCCTTGAAAAGACAAATCATGAATTTTTGCCAAAAGGATGTGGAAACATTTTATCATTGTTGGGAACGATTCAAAGACTTTTTAAATGCATGTCCTCATCATGGATATGAGAATTGGAGGGTCATTAGTTTTTTTTATGAGGGGTTGCAACCAAAGATGAGACAATTTGTGGAGACCATGTGTAATGGAGAGTTTTTTAACAAAGAACCTGAGGAAGCTTTTGTATTTTGATTATCTGGCTGAAAATGCACAATCATGGGATACATTGATGTTCATATAGGTGAAAAGTTCAAGGAAATTTCAGGGGTGGGAAATATAATCTGAGGGAAGTAGATGATTTGAATGCTAGGTTGGCATGATTTTTAAGAAATTAGAAACCATAGAATGAAGAAAGTGAATGAAGTACAACTGTACCTCAGATTACCTTGAGTCTGTATATTTTGAGGCCAAGGGCATTCAACTAATGATTGCCCAACCATTCCGCTTTAAAGAAGTTCTTTTGGATCAATCTAATGCTGTTAATATGGTTGCTAAATCTTTTTCAGGTCCTTATTCCAACACTTACAATTCGGGATGGAGAAATCACCCTAATTTTAGTTGGAGGGGTGAACAAGCTGCTGTACCTGCAACCAACATAGCTGGTCCTTCACAATTTGCACCCTATACAACCCCAGGAGGTTCAGGACCATCTCAATATGCCAACCACATGGTGCCAGCTCAGAAAAAGAACCTTGAAGACAATTTCCAGCAATTATCCACCAATTTTCAGCAGCTGTCACCAATTTTCAACAATTCATGCAAAGCCAAGCTGCTATCAACAGTCAAAATTCACAAGCAATTGCTGACATTCGAGGGTCAGTCACAAGGTTGACCACAACCATGAGCACTCAAGAGAAAGGGAAGTTCCCTGCACAATCTCAGCCTAATCCACAAGGCCAAAACCAGCAATTTCAAGGTATGGCAGGAGATCCAAATGTCAAGCAAGTCAAGGCTGTTACAACCTTGAGAAGTGGTAAGGTGATCGGCATCCCAGATCAAGAGGTAGAAAAGAATGGTAACATTTCTAAACCTCCTTCTGAAAATGAGGCTACATGGTCCTTTGGAATCTAAAAGTGTCCCAAGCACTACACTCTGCACCTTTTCCTCAAAGGTTAATCCCTTTGCATAAAGATAAGCATCACGCTGAAATCCTTGAAATTTTTAAGCAAGTTAGGATAAATATACCATTGTTGGATGCTATTCAACAGATTCCTACCTATGCTAAATTTTTAAAGGATTTATGCACTCGTAAAAAGAAAATTAAATGTGCAAAAGAAAGCTTTTCTTACTGAGCAGGTTAGTGCTATTATCCAAACCAACACTCCTCCCAAATACAAGGATCCAGGATCCCCTACCATAGCTTGCATGATAGGGAACTCAAAAATAGGCCAAGCATTATTAGACTTAGGTTCCAAGTGTGAACTTATTGCCTTATAATGTTTATGTTCAGCTTGGATTGGGTGAGTTGAAATCTACTTCTATCACATTGCAGTTGGCAGATAGGTCTATAAAGATTCCTAGAGGTGTTGTGGAAGATGTTTTGGTTCAAGTAGACAAATTCTACTATCCAGTAGACTTTGTCGTACTCGAATGCAATTGACTAATCATTCTACTTTCCAAGCACCGGTTATCTTAGGAAGACCTTTCTTGGCCACTTCTAATGCACTCATAAATTGTAGAAGTGGAGTTTTAAAATTGAGTTTTGGAAATATGACCTTGGAGCTAAATATTTTTAATCTTTGCAGGCAACCGCAAGAAGTTGAAGAAGTTCATGAAGTGAATTTACTGGAAAATTTCATTGATGACAAATTCTGCACATTACTTTCAACTTATTGATTCTTTAGAGGAATTTGAAGAAGATTTGAAAATAGTTTGATAATATTAATGACTCATCTCTTGTTTCCTCAATAGGTCAGCAAGTTACACCACCATGGAGGCCAAAATTTGAGCAACTTCCACCATTGACATCAACTCTCAAACCTTCGGAGGAGCAATCCCCAACTTTGGACTTCAAACCTCTTCCATTGGAGTTGAAGTATGCTTTCTTAGGACCACAAAGCACTTTCCCTGTGGTAATTTCTTCTCACTTAACTAGTGAACAAGAAGATAAATTGCTAGATGTGCTTAAGAAGCATAAAAAGTCTATTGGATGGACAATGGCTGATATAAAAGGTATAAGTCCCTTGGAGTGTACCCATAGGATTTATTTAGAAGATGATGCAAACCTTCTCGGGAAATGCAAAGAAGGTTGAATCCCACAATGAAGGAAGTGGTTAAAAATGAGGTGTTGAAATTGCTTGATGTGGGTATCATTTACCCCATCTCGGATAGCAAGTGGGTAAGTCCCATTCATGTAGTTCCAAAAAAATCTGGGCTTACCATTGTTAAAAATGATCAAGATGAATCGATTCCTACAAGAATTCCTACTGGTTGGCGCATGTGTATTGATTATAGGAAGTTGAATGCCGCCACTAGGAAAGATCATTTTCCTTTGCCTTTCCTTGATCAAGTGTTAGAAAAAGTCGCTGGACATGCTTTTTATTGTTTCTTAGATGGGTTCTCCGGTTACTATCAATTGGAAATAGCACCAGAGGATCAAGAAAAGACCACCTTTACTTGTCCCTTTGGTACTTTTGCTTTCAGGAGAATGCCTTTTGGTTTATGCAATGCACCAGCAACTTTTCAAAGATGCATGCTTAGCATTTTTTCTGACATGATTGAGAACACTCTAGAAGTGTTTATGGATGATTTTTCTGTATTTGGTGATTCATTCGAGGTTTGTTTAACCAATTTACAAGCTGTTTTGGCCAGGTGTGAAGAGAAGCAGTTGCTACTTAATTGGGAGAAGTGCCATTTCATGGTGCAACAGGGCATTGTTCTAGGACATGTTGTTTCATCTAGAGGACTTGAAGTAGATAGAGCAAAAATCGATTTGATTTCTAAACTTCCTACACCTAAGTCAATGAAAGACATTAGATCTTTTCTTGGGCATGCGGGTTTTTATAGGAGATTTATCAAAGACTTTAGCTCTACTTCTAAGCCTCTATGTAAGCTATTGATGAATGATGTAAAATTTGATTGGACACCCGAGTGTCAAGAAGCTTTTTGTCGGCTTAAAACTTTGCTAACCACTGCTCCGATTCTTCAACCTCCTGATTGGTCACTTTCTTTTGAAATCATGTGTGATGCAAGTGATTTTGCTATAGGAGCTGTTCTTGGACAGCGTAAGAACAAACTTCCTTATGTCATTTACTATGCAAGTAAAACTTTGAATTTTGCTCAAAAAAATTATTCTACTACTGAAAAAGAATTACTTGCTGTAGTATTTGCTTTAGAGAAGTTTCGTGCATATATTCTTGGTTCTCCTATAGTCATCTTTACTGACCATGCAGCTCTCAAGTATTTATTGACAAAGAAAGATGCAAAACCAAGGTTGATTAGATGGATACTTTTACTCCAAGAGTTCAATATCATCATCAAGGACAAGAAAGGAGTAGAGAATGTGGTAGCCGACCATTTGTCTAGGCTCACAGTTGCTGAAACTGAACAACCAACACCTGTTCTTGATTCTTTTCCTGATGAACATCTTATGTTGGTTGAAAATTTGCCTTGGTTTGCTGATATAGTTAATTTTCTGGTGACAGGAAAAACACCACTTCATTGGAGTGCTCAAGATATACGAAAGTTCATGCATGAGGTGAGATCGTTCTTTTATGATGATCCTTACCTTTTCAAGTATTGTCCTGATCAAATCATTAGAAAATGTGTGCCTGAACATGAGATGCAAGCTGTCCTTTCTTTTTGCCACAGTGAGGCGTGTGGGGGTCATTTTTCTGCACACAAGACAGTTGCTAAAATTTTACAAAGTGGTTTTTATTGGCCTCATTTGTTTAAAGATGCATATAGTTTCTGCAAGACTTGCGAGTCATGTCAGAAATTAGGTGCTGTCACGAAAAGAACATGATGCCTTTAAAACCCATTTTGGTCATAGAGATTTTTGATTGTTGGGGAATTGATTTTATGGGGCCATTTCCTTCTTCTTTTGGTTATTTGTACATCTTAGTGGCCATTGATTATGTTTCAAAATGGGTCGAAGCCATACCATGTAAAACAAACGACCATAAGGTGGTGCTTAAATTTTTGAAGGAAAATATTTTTGCTAGATTTGGCATGCCTAAGGCCATCATAAGTGATAACGGCACCCATTTTTGCAACAAGCCTTTTGCTGCCCTCTTGCATAAGTATGGCATTCACCACAAAATTTCTACCCCATATCATCCCCAAACAAATGGCCAAGTTGAACTTGCTAATAGGGAAATTAAGACCATTTTGGAAAAAACTGTGAGTCCGAACAGAAAGGATTGGTCTTTGAAATTAACCGATGCATTATGGGCATATAGGACTGCATATAAAACTGTTTTGGGTATGTCTCCTTATCGGTTAATCTATGGTAAGGCTTGTCACCTCCCTGTTGAGCTTGAACACCGTGCATTTTGGGCCATCAAAAAGTTTAATTTTGATCTTGATCAAGCTGGATCTTTGAGGAAATTACATCTTTGTGAATTAGAGGAACTTCGGAGGGATGCTTATGATAATTCTAAGCTGTCCAAGGAACGCATGAAGTCTTTCCATGATAAGCATATTCAAAGAAAATCATTTGAGCCTAATCAACAGGTTTTACTCTACAATTCTCGACTTCATTTGTTCCCTGGCAAGTTAAGTCCCGATGGAGTGGCCCCTATGTGGTTAAAACAGTTTTCCCTCACGGTGCTATTGAGGTTGTCAATCCTCAAAATGGAAATGCTTTTAAGGTTAATGGTCAAAGGCTCAAGCCTTTTATTTCTAACTTTGCACCTGAGGAATCTACTCTACATTTGCTTGATCCAATTTGATGGTCATTGATTTATCCTGTTCTTTTCATTGTTTTCTTTTGTTTTGCAGTTTTTATTTTTATTTTGATTGCATTCATTTCAAGCCGTCCAGGTACTTCCTTTTTCTTCTTTCCTTCAGTTTTTCGTTGAATTTTCAATTCTTATTTTAGCTGTTTCTAGTAATGAGTTGAAAGCAGATGAAACTCCCCATTTTTTTGAATTTTACATGCTGGAAAATGTAAAAAAAAAAAAGAGAGAATAAATAAATAAAGATGCTTTTACATAAACTTGAGGTTCTTAGCCTCAGTTTGGAGACGCTCATTCTCTTCATACAAAATCATGTCAGCCCTATTCATGGGAGCTGGCAAGCGGAATGAAGAACTCAATAGAGATTTCAACTGTTTATTCTGCTGCCGAAGGATTCCTTCCCTTGTGTGAGACTCTTGAACAATGCGTTGAAGTACAGCAATTTGTTCTTTTAGCCTTTCAACCTCATGGTTTTTGGCTTGAACCCGCTGGGAAAAAGCAACAATGGAGGATGAGTAGCGAGTTCCGAGACTCACCAAATCATAGATAGCATCAGAGTCTGACTTATTAGCCATGCTGTTATTTTCTTGCTGCAACATGGCACCAATGGCAGCTGCAGAAAGGACAGGAGGTTGAGATGTAGAAGAATGAGCCATTGAGAAAGGGATTGAGAACTTAAGGCGAGAATGTGAAGGGATGCAGATGAGCTATAGAAATAAGAAGAAAACTTGATGCGGACTTAATTATGCAATTCTAACCTTTTATCAGCATGTCTCGACGCTTCAAATGTCCGTTTAATCCCAAGCGGAATTTGGGGGCGTCACAGGTTGCCATCAAATTACGAGAGAAAATAATAATTACATATCGTCATTATAAACATTATGTAATTATTTTAAAAAAAAGTGAAATCTATTATTAAAAAATTAAATCTTTTTTTTGTTGATTTTTTTACTCATTCTTTAATCCGATACTGGTGGGAAAAAAATAAAAGGCATAAGCCCGGACTTATAAATAAGAGACTTAGTCTCTTAATTTAAGTACACCAATTGAAATCTTATCTAATAACTTTTGACTTTAGTTAAATTCCTCTGTTGGCCTTTTTGTAAAATGAAAAGATGTGTAAAATTAAAATTTTGCTAGTTAGGAAGCTTTGTGGGTGTGTTTGGGATGAGGAGAAAAATTCTATGATTATAAAAAATTTTCACATAGTAAATTTTCTTCTTTGAGTTTGGTGATTTTTTCCTGTTTAGGAGTTTCCACGTAAATATCTTGTGTTGTTATTATTTCTCTATTTTTCTTGTTATTCCTGCATATGGTAGATTTTAGGGGGGGTGAATTTGAGAGGTCCAAATTTCTAACAATTGGTATCAGAGCCACTAGGTTCTTTTTGTAGGGTGGTGTTTTGGTGTGATAGTGTGGATACGTACAGTCTAAGGAGGTTTTATATAGGAGATTGAAAATTTTAAGTATGTCTATTGTGACCCTCCAATCTTTCCTGAGAACTTACTTAGTGAGGTACTATTCATTTATACAGTAAATTCATCAAAGCCATGTCAGGAAGTAGGGATTCAAATCGTATCAAATTTGAAGTGGAGAAATTTGATAGGAGAATCGATTTTAGCTTGTAGCAAGTACAAGTCAATGATATCTTGATTCAAGCAGGATTATACAAGGCATTGAAGGGCAGACCAACACCTAAGTCAGCACTGGTACTAATGTGACTGGTGAAAAGAGCAGATCTAAAATGAGTTATGAAAATTGGGAGAATCTGGAATTGAGAACAGCAAGTGCGATATGTCTGTGCTTGGCCAAAAATGTTATTGTAAATGTGCATAGAATATCTACCACAAAGGAACTCTGAGAAAAACTTGAAGAGTTGTATCAGATGAAGGGTGTCTCAAATCGTGTGTACCTGAATGAGCAGTTTCATACACTGCGGATGAGTGAATGTACTATTATTTCATATCATTTTAACGTTCTCAATAGCATTGTCGCTGAACTAGAATCTATTGGAGTTAAAATTGATGATGATGATAAAGCCTTGGGACTCATCTGGTCTCTTCCACCTTCCTATGAGCACATAAAGCCTATTTTGATACATGAGAATGAGAAAATAATTTTTTCAGAGGTTATCAGTAAAATCTTTTCTGAAAAGAGAAGACTAGATAGTAGAAGTAATATTCCACTTGAAAACTTAGTAATGGTAGCAGTTAAAAATGAGAAGGCGAAGAACTCCATGAAAAATAAAGTAGTCTGCTGGGAGTGTGGACAATCTGGGCACATCAAGAAAAATTGTCCAAGAGCTGGAGCAGGTTTGGCAAGTAGCTCCAAGTCAGTAAATGGAGATACTGGAAATGATGCTAACAGTGTGTGTCTCTCCATAGAAGACTTTGATCTTTAAAAAGGGACATATATATCATCATGGCATGCCGTTAATTCCCAAAAGTTGTCATGATAGATGATGTATTAATGTTAGTGAGTCTATAAGTTTGTACACAAACATTGGTTTGACATTGATGTAGGGTGTGGTGGAAATTCATGTTGATGACTGATGAACTTCCAGGAGAGCCAAACATGGAAGTTACACCATAATTTTCAGCAAGATTGTTTTTCGACATGAGCCGAAGTGAAATGTTTGGAATTAGTTTATTTTGAGTGATATGCTTTTATGGTGAAGCATGATAGCAGAAGTTATGAAAATCTTCATTGACGTGGAGCTTGGCCGTGTGACCAGTCAAAATCGTAATGTGGAGATTGTTGACTTTTTTGCTCATTCTTTAGTCCCGCACCGGTGGGAAGAAAATAAAGGGCATAAGCCCAGACTTATAAATAAGAGGCTTAGTCTCTTAGTTTAAATACGTCAGTTGAAAGTTTATCTAATAACTTTTGATTTTAGTTAAATTCTTCTGTTGACCTTTTTGTAAAAGGGAAAGAAGTGTAAAGTTAAAATTTTGCTAGTGTGGAAGCTTTGTGGGTGTGTTTAGGGTGAGGAAAAAAATTGTGTGATTATAATAATTTTTCATATAGTGAATTTTCTTCTCTAAGTCTGGTGATTTTTTTCATGTTTAGGAGTTTCTATATAAATATCTTGTATTGTTATTATTTATCTATTTTTCTTATTATTCCTACAAAGAATAAATCCTAATAAAGTGAATTTGAGAAGTTTAAATTTTTAATATTTTTTATATAAATATTATATTTATTTATTTTTAAATAATTACGTAACGCATGCACGCTCACGACCATCATTTCTATATCTCATTTCGGACCTCC
>QGSO01015625.1:0-13878 GCA_011037825.1 Carya cathayensis | reverse complement strand
CAAACTCAAGGTGGGGGATGGATCTAAAATATATTTTTGGCATGAAAATTGGTGTAGCGAGTTAGCTCTCAAGAATGTCTTCCCTTCACTTTTTCAAATTGCAAGGCAGCTGTTGCTAATTCTATCTTTTTTTAAGTAATAGCATTCAATGGAAGGTTGATTTTGTGAGAAATGTGAATGACTCGGAAGTTAATGTTATCTCTAATTTTTTTAGTAGATTATATGAGTCGAAGATTGTTCAAGGAATAGAGGATAGATTGATGTGGATTCAGGAAGGAAATTCTAAATTTTCTATTCATTCCTATTACAAAGTATTAATCTTTCAAGGTGTATGCGACTACCCTTGGAAAAACATTTAGAAAGCTAAGGTGCTGAGTAAGGTGGCTTTTTCTGTTGGTTGGTGTCTCATGATAAAATTCTGACTTCGAAAAATCTATGGAAGAGTGGACTTTGTGTAATAGATTGGTGTTCCATGTGCAAAAAAAATGGTGAATCAATAAATCACTTGTTTCTCTATTATGAGGTGGCTAAAAGTTAGCGACACAATATTTCTGAAATGATAGATATTGCTTGGGTGATGATTAAGCTTGTGATGGATTTACTAGCATTTTGGAGAGGTGTAGAGAGGAGTCAATGTATTGCTGCCATATGGATAATAATTCATTTATGCTTGGTGTGGTGTTTATAGCTAAAAAGGAATATGAGATGTTTTGAAGAAAAGAAACGATCATTGGAAGAAATTAGAAAAAAAAAAAATTCAAGACTTTTATGTTTTTGGGCTAAGGCTAATGTAATGAATGGTAAAGATATTTTGGATTTAGTTTTGTTTATTCTGTCATTTTAGCTATTGTATGTAGGTATTTCTCTTGTATAACTCTTACTTGGGTTGTGCCTATTTTTTTATAATAAAATTCTTATTAATTTAAATAATTAATTAAAAAAAAAAAGGAAGAAGAAGAAGAGAGAATTCTAGGTAAAACTAAACCTCGAGAAAATCAATAGCCTTTATCTTGGAATACTAGGATTTATTTTATCCAGAAGTTTCTATGCAAAAATTACAAATTAACTTTCGACCAAGGATTGAGTAGTTTACTCGTTTGTGTATTGTCGAATTGGAGGTACTATGGCTTTAGCATCCATTCTTTCCTTCGCAAATGAATGTAGCTACACATTATAGCCAGCAACTTTCATCGGAAATGGTCCCACCCTTGGGGATGTTGGGTTTTCCATGGCACTAGGAAAATTGGTCTAGCTCATTGCCAACCCCGACTGGTCCGATAGGGTTTTTGGGCCCGAACTAGGTGCAATTTCGACTCCTCAAGCAACAGTAAATGCGTCAACAGTGATTGTGGCTGGCTAAATTGCATCATAGACGGCCAGACACCTTTCACGTTAGCCCAGTTCATCATTGCATTGGGAACCACCAACAATAACTTCTACGTTGTCAGCTTGGTCGACGGCTACAACGTTCACATGGGCATCAATGCCACCGGCGAAACAAGTGACTGCCAGTATGCAGGCTGCATCGCTGACTTGAACAACAACTGTCTGCCGAAGTTGCATGTGGTTAATGTTTCTGGATCGGTGGTCGGGTGCAAGAGCGCGTGCGAGGCGTTCAATGTGGCCCAATTTTGTTGCGCTGACGATTACTCAATGCCACAAACTTGAACACGGACTCAGTACTCTGAGATGTTCAAGAAAGCGTGTCCGAGCGCGTATAGCTAAGCTACCCTTGGAGCACTAGTAGTAGCCTAGTGCCAAAGAAATTAAATAACTTCCTGGCACCACCTGGGAACAAACGGTGGTAGTTGGGCATAACGACTACTTCTTCTAGTTGCTGCAGTATGCTTGGTTCACTGGGTGCACAGTGTTGCCCAGCTAGATCACTTTCCAGCACATTTTTGCAAACTAGCAGACTAGAGGTGAGCATGGAGCTGTTCTGGCACGTGTAGCCGGCATAGTCTGAACAACGGAATTCACATACTCCATTATCACAGACTCCACCATGAAGACTACATTGTTCATTGCAAACGGCTGCATATCATACAAAAGAACAAAGTGGACAGATTAAAACACCAACCACAATAATATGTCAAACTAATTTCATCATGCGCATGCAAGGATCAAACAAGGACTAATATCTTGTGAAGATGTTCCTGGAAAGGCAGGTCTAACCCCCTTCTCCCGGCATGTGTTGAAGGCCAATTCGAAGCTCATACACGGGAGGTCGGACGGACTAGGACGTGGCCTCAACCCATTTCCTGTGCATATCTACACATGAATACATTAGTACAAAGCTGGCGGGGATTTTTTAACACATTTACTCCTCTCCCTGCGCTTCATCCCTCATTTGCTTATTCATATGATAATTGCAGTGATTGCACTTGGCTGACTATGCCTATTCTCACAATATAGCATCCAGCTCAAAAGACACACCAAGAGCTTAGATATATTTAAATTATGAACTTAAAAATAGGGCTTTTTCACTACTGTGAACTCATCATTCTTTACATTGAAGCCATTCTCCAAAAAGAGCAATATAAAAAATCAATTGGGCACAGTGGGTCTCACTTCATCTGCAATGCAGGAAAACATGACCACAAGAATAACACATTTTTTATTTTTTTGGTCTCATAAGTCCTCAATATGTATATCATCACCCTTGTATTTCCCTTCTGTGAACTCATCATTCTTTACATTGAAGCCATTCTCCAAAAAGAGCAATATCAAAAATCAATTGGGCACAGTGGGTCTCACTTCATCTGCAATGCAGGAAAACATGACCACAAGAATAACACATTTTTTATTTTTTTGGTCTCGCAAGTCCTCAATATGTATATCATCACCCTTGTATTTCCCTTCCCCCAAAAAAACAGTACAGTTTGAGTAAGAATATTTTTTTTATCGGTAAGGGAGCTTCAATCATGATGAGCATGAAAGCCACCAAAAAGTAGGTTTTCTCTAGTTTCATCATAATTAAACAAGGAACCAGCCAACTAAAACATAGGAAAAATGAAAAAAAGAAAAAGGAAAAGGATATTCCTTTACCTGTGGAGCAGCAACACCAGTGTAGTCATTTTCACATTCACAAATCCCATTAGAGAGGCATTGGCCATGTCCATTACAATTGCCGGGGCAGAAGCCTGCAAAAAATATCAATGTAGAACTGATGCCAAATCAAAAGAAATATCAGAAAATTGGAATTCCACAAGCGAACTTGTATTTTGTGCTTGACTACGAAATAGGAAAAAAGGGAAACAGAAGCTCACGTTTACTGCAGTCATGACCATGAAATCCTAGAAAGCAACGGCACCTTCCATCAACACAATCTCCGTTGAAATGACAAGAATCGGGACAATGACCTGATCCAAGAACTGGGCCTGTGCTACAGAGCTCATGGTATTCAGGGCATATCAATTCACCTGCATACAAACATCAGGCATATCAATTCACCCACAAACAAGCATTAAAATCTATACAAAGAAAATGATGTGAACAAATAAATTTTACAACATAAACCATCAGTGAACAAAATGGGATAAATACCATTAAAGCCGGGGAACTGAATTGGTCCACCACCTTCAGGACATACTTTCCACAAACCATCAACAGCAACCTGAAAAGTATACTAATGAGTAACATTGGGATAATATTGCAGCAAAACAAGGGGATGAGCTTAAACTTCAAAAAAGGTTATCCATTGCCCTCTTTTTTTTTAGATAGGTATGGGTGTGTGATAAGGAAGGTGAGGTGGGGATTTAACACAGAAAATGATGCACGTTATCCATTGCCGTCCCACTGTAGTAAAACAGGCAAAGCTCTTATTTTATATTTAACTTCTTTCTAACAAGTCAGGATAGCTGGGGCCTGCCACCATGATGCCAAAAAATTTTGGATTTTTGTTGAATTATTGTTTAAAGCATCAACGAACCAGTTAGTTGTCACCCTTCATTAACTCTGGAGACCCATGCTTACGTCCAGCTCTACAGTCTTTACATGGATGCCATTTTTCATAAGACATCGCATTGTAAATGTATAAACGATCAAGGGCAACTTCAATTTTGTAGTCACAGACGTGAGTATCTCCAGCTCTACAGTCTTTACATGGATGCCATTTTTCATAAGACATCACATTGTAAATGTATAAATGATCAAGGGCAACTTCAATTTTGTAGTCACAGACGTGAGCTAGCATGTGTGTGCGCGCGCACGTGTGAAGCTACCTAATTTTTCTTGGGTGGGTTATTTAAGACAATCAGTCAACATTATATATTGCCAAGTGAAAGTGTATATCAATCACAAATCCACCTGCTTAGGCTTGGATTCACGGTGCACTAGTACGGATCAGGTCAAGGTCACTAGAGTAGAGAACCGGATTAAACATATTTTAGAAAATGGACTACTTGCATTAAACCAAGGACATAAGAATGCTACACAACATGTAATCACCATCAGGCCACCTGTTCTTGTTGGTTACTTTTCTTTTTTAGATGTTATTCTTGTTTGTAATTTTCTACTATTTCTTGTACCAAACATTGTAACATGTAGTTTGAGTCAAAGGAAAGTACCTTTTATATTTCGTTTGACTTTTAAAAAAGCAATTGGGAGAAAAGAGGAAAATAAGGCTTAAACAGAGAACTCCACCAGAATGAACCATAGGCTTTTTGCTTCTTTTGATATAAAAATGCAAAATAGTGCGCACTAGCTCCCGCTTAAAATTATTCAGAAATAGATGCTCATGCTCTTTCTCCTGCTCTACTTTCTTTCTTTCTTCTTATTTGCTCTTTTTTTTTTTTCTCTTAACTTAGTTTCTAATTATTTGGACCTAGTTAGCAAGCAATTCATGAATGTGAACCAAAAGGTATTGAAGCTCCAAGTCATACCTCTAGAGAGTTATTAATGCACCTGTGTTGATAACAACCATTTCCTTGGGCTATTGAACCACGTACAAAGCCCGTACGTACTAATGATGAGGACAAACTCCTATAATTCAAAAAGAGAAACATTTTTTTTTTTGATAAGTAAAATCAAATTGTATTAATCAAAGAATAGGCATAGCCAAGTGTTACAAAGAAAGCCCTACTTTAGGTAGGGGCAAAAGAAACAAGGAAGTCATGAAAGGTTTGGCCATAAAAATTAATGGCAATGGTCCAAGTACAAAGAGTTCTAAAGAAGAAAGCTTTAAGTTCCTCCATCGATCTCTCTTTGTCCTCAAAAGTCTGATCATTATGCTCCTGCCATAAACACCACATGATGCAAATGGGAATCATCTTCCAAACAGCCTTGATCTGTTGATTGCCTCTTAAATCTGACTAGCTTGCTAATGCCGCCACAACTGTCTCAGGCATAGCCCAACCCAATTCTAGTCAATTAAATACCTCGTTCCATAACCCTCGGGATATATCACAGAGTAATAAGAGGTGGTCCACCGTTTCACCCCCATTCTTGCACATACAACATCAATCTGCGATGATCACCCGTCTTTTCCTTAAATTATATGTTGTGAGACTCTTACCTAAGGAGGCAATCCACACAAAAAATGCAGTTTTGAGAGGCGCCTTATGTCTCCAAAGTTTTTTCCAAGGGAACTGAGTAGGATGTTCTTGTAAAAGAGACTTATAAAACGAGCGAACTGAGAACATACCCTTACTAGTTGGTAGCCACCACAAGAAGTCCCCCTGCTGATTGTTATTTTGGAGGGAATACAATAAATTGAAAAGAGCTTCTATGCTGTCTATTTCCCAATCATTTGCCGTCCGACTGAAATTGATGCTCCACTGGATTTGTCCCCCTACTATTACCCTCGCTTCCTCCACTGAAATGTCTTTAGCATTAGCGATCCTGAATAGAGCAGGAAATAAGTCCTTTAAAGCTGCATTATCACACCAAAAATCTTGCCAGAATTTATTCTGGCTCCATCACCTTAGCGTAGTCTCGCATGGCGAGAGAACACCCCACATCCTTTCCTTATGTGTTTCCACAAATCCACATCATATGCCCCTCTCACTTCATTGGAGCAACATCCCCCCCTTGAGCCACCATATTTACTCTCTATTACTATCTTCCATAGAGCTTCTGGTTCTTTATGGTATCTCCATAACCATTTTCCAAGTAACGTCCGATTAAAAGTTCTCAAGTTTCTTATGCCTAAACCTCCATAAGAAATGGAGCTACATACCTTCTCCCACCTGATGAGGTGGAATTTAAATTCCTCTCTTATTCCCCCCCACAAAAAATCTCGTTGTAGTTTCTTGATACGAAGCACCACACTTGCTGGAAGAGGAAACAAGGACAAAAAATATGTCGGTAGGTTGGATAGTGTACTCTTTATTAGAGTAATCCTTCCACCCTTCGGCAGGTACATTCTCTTCCAACCTGCTAAGCGGCGCTCTACTTTCTCAATCACTATGTCCCAAATGAAGGCCGCTCTCGAGGCAGCTCTCAGCGGAAGGCCAAGGTATGTCATAGGAAGAGAGGCCATCTTGCATCCCAAGGTATTAGCCAACTGTCTTAGATTTTGGACACTCCCAACAGGCACCATCTCTGATTTGTCCAGATTCACTTTCAACCCAGAAGATGCTTCAAAACAAAGTAAAAGGGCCTTCAATACTCAAACCTGGTTACAGTTTGCCTCACAGAAAAAAAGAGTGTCATCTGCAAAAAATAAATGAGAAATGTTAATAAAACCCCCTGCCGTAGGTCCGATCGAATACCCTGACACCCTCCCGTTAAGGACCAAGGCTGAAATCATCCTGCTTAGCGCCTCCATCACAATAACAAAAAGTAGAGGGGACAGCGGGTCTCCTTATCTTAAGCCTCGTGTACTGTCGAAGAAACCTATTGGGCTTCCATTTAAAAGAACTGAGTATTTCACCACAGAAATACACCAACGGATCCAAGATCACCATTTCTCTCCAAAACCACATCTCCTAAGAAAATCGAGTAAGAAATCCCAGTTAACATGGTCATACGCCTTCTCCATATCCAACTTGCAGAGTATCCCTTCCTTGCCAGATTTCAGTCTACTATCCAAACATTCATTTGCAATAAGCACTGCATCGAGGATTTGTCTATCTTTTACAAAGGCATTTTGGGGTTTTGAGATTATCTTTCCCACCACCTCACTAAAGCAATTAGAAAGCACCTTAGAAAGGATCTTGTATACCCCATTTACTAAACTAATGGGTCGAAACTCCTTAATCTCCTCAGCCCCAACTTTCTTCAGAATCAAAGCCAAAAAAGTGGCATTAAGACTTTTTTCGAATCTTCCTTCCGAGTGAAACTCCTGTAAGAAGCCATATTTTAACACTTTCTAGCAAGTTTGGAAGAAATCCATAGAAAACCCATATGGACCCGGGGCCTTATCTTTCGCCATTTTTCTTAGCACATCAATTATATTTAATACAATGAATTATTTTTATTTTTAAATAACTGTTTTAAAATCTTACTAAATTGATATACAAAATTTTCATTGAGCCTCATTTTAAGTTATTATATTAAATATAAATTTTAAAAATATTTATTTAAATAAAAATATTTCATATAATAATTTATATTTTATCATATTATAATTACAAATCACCTAAATTTTACCATAGATCCTAATTTGTATTGAGCCGCCCATCATACTTGGTGCATGTTTAGGATTGTAGATGAAAATATATCTTATAGTTTTATAACTTAAAACTTATAACTTAATTAATTAATTCTACTATTAAAAGGTTATTTATTGTTTGGTAACTATATTTTTAAAACTATATTTTTAAAACACTTTTAAACATGCTATATTTGTTTGGAAATAAGTTTAAAAAGTACGTTTTAATATAAAAATTACGATTATTTGAATTTTGAAAGATAATGGTCATATTTTTAAAAATTTGAAAGTTATAATTATCTAAAAATTATATGGATATTTTTATTTATTGACATTTTTTAAAAAAAATTTAAAATACGTTCCGTATTATCTGGAAAAGCACGTTTGATAAAAAGCATATTTTGATGTTTTTCCTCAAACGTACTTTTTAGATTATTTTAAATTAAAAGGATTTTAATATATAATTTCTAAACAATCTAATATTTTAATTAAAGAGTTTTTAAAACTATTTAAATATATACATAATTATATATATGATATATAATATTAAAAATTAATAAAAAAATATATATAATATGTGAACTAGTCCAATCAGGTGTTGAAAACATAAAACCAATTTCGGACTGGATTTGACTTGATTTTAAAATGAAGGAACTAATTCCAAACTGAACCGGTCGAAAATCAGACCGAATCAACCGATCTAGTTTGATTTTTCGGTTCATTTTTACACCCCTGTTATTGCACCATTTCTCGTTTTGCACGCAGGGGAATAAAAAAAGGCAGCACTCTTTTTTCTTCTCTCAAAACACAAGCACGACCATCTTCTATAGAGTTCATAAAATATTTATGCATATCAGCCTTTACCTTTATTATACTGATTACTAAGAGTCTATTATTAGTTTTTAAATTATTAAAGTAGATGAAAATATAATTAAATAATAAATTTTACATTTTTTATTCTTATTTGATCTGTTTTATTGAAAAACTGGTAAAATAACAAACATCACTCCGAAATTCACTCAATAATTGAAAGTATTGAGTTGGATTCTTATATTTGATAGATTATTGATCAATTAGCATTTTGAAATTTATATTCCTAATTGAATACACTTTTTGTTTGTTATAAGTGATGATTATTTAACAAAAGTTATTGTAATCATATGATTATTGAGTACAATTTTTTTTGCATTTATATTCTTTACTTTTCTATTGATCATACACAAGCATTAAATCCATATCATGTAGAAGCATTTGTTATATTTAGAGAACATTGCAATACAAACTTCACAAAGAGAATAGGTGATTCAACTTTGTGTAGACCTTGATCAACTCAAGCAACAGTGTCACAAAAAATTGAATGTGCTCTCAATTAATCCTGTACAAGAAGATACAGAATGATCAATTATCCCCCAAACAAGCCAAGCAGTATTTTCATGTGTTGAAAAAACATTTGCATTGTCTATTCTACTTTTGGAAAAAACTAAGACTTTAATTTGTCTATATTACTCGGCTCCACAAATTGTATTAAATTATGGTCTATTTTGAACAAATCTTTTCGTTTCTAACCTATCCTAACATGTCATTATTATATTTCATTAACTTATCATTATTTCTAAAATTTGCTTTTTTGTTTTTGTGCATTGAGTTATGCATTAATTCATTTTTTTGTGAAAAATTATTTTATTTTTTTATTAAAAATCTTGTCTCACCCAACTAGGACGTGCTTTGCATATTGTTCCAACGTCCTAGTATATATATTATGCTATACATAATATATATTTTTTTTTAACAAGCAAACTTCATTAAAATAAAAAATGATACATGTTAGGGGGATGGGGTTTCCCAAAAAATACTCTAGTCCAACAACTACAACGCAAAAGTGGTGAAAAAAAAAAAAACAAAACAAAACAAAATGGGTTTTGAGATTAATTTATTGGTCACAAGTTAAGCCTTATAAAGAGAGTACTGTCTTAAAAGACGTTATGAAAGTAAGTCACCCTTGGAGATGGTGTAAACAGGTGTACTGCAATCTATTATCTTGAAATATTTTTTGAAAAAATTCTTAGTCCCTTTAACAAGATTACGGTTTAGGAAAAGCCATAATCTAAATAGATCAATATCGAAAGAATAGATCTACAATAAAAAAACAGTCAACCCACACGTCTGGAATGGCGCGTCCAGACGTGTGGGTGGAATGGAGGTTGATTGAAAAATAAATTCAGAGCATGTTTGCTTGAGGTTGATTGAGTAAATTATATAAAATGCCGCCATTCCAGACGTGTGGGTGGAATGGAGGTTGATTGAAAAATAAATTTAGAGCATGTTTGCTTGAGGTTGATTGAGTAAATTATATAAAATGCCGTAAAGAGGTTGATTGAAATATAATAATGAGTAAAGAAAATTCGGCAAGATATTTTATGTCCGGGTTCTCATGGAGTTGGTTCCTCTAGACTCTTCTCTATTAATGCCAGTGATGTCTTTGGAATGCATGGCTGGTATACTACTCCACGGAATAAGATATTTTCATAAAATTTATTATATAATATAAAAAGATCTAGTTTGAAAAGATCTACTCCAGTGATGTCTTTGGCTTTTCTTTTTTTCTTTTTTTTAATTTATTATTATTATTATCTTGTTTTACGGAAAATTTGATCTATAAGATCTAAAAAGTTTTACAAAGATTCTGGAGAGTCAACTCACGGCTACACCTAAATCAGACAGATCGTTTTCGGATACAGGTCTGGCATACAAATTTATATTTCTCATTTGAAATGATATTTATAAGGCATAAATATTGAATATTTTTTTATAAAAAAAATAATTAAAAATGAAATTTACATAAATAAATAAAAAATTAATTTTTTAATTATAAACTAATAAACCTTATTTTTCAAAAAATAAATATACAAAACTTGCAAGCTATAACTTACTTATCATTACTGATTCATCAAACTCGATAGTTTAATGGTCAAAGGTTCTAGTGGCGTTTCTGCCACGTCATAATTAAAAAATTAGATTAGTACTCTAAAAAAAATATAAAATAAGCAGTGTCATATATATACAGTCCCTTTTTTAAAACATTAAAAAAAAATTAATGTAGAAGTTTAGGAACTAGGAAGTCGGCCACCCCGCGTCAAGGCATTAAGTATAAGGACAAGGAGAGGAGAAGAGACAACCATGTGCCAGCTATGTAGTGATGCCAATAAGCCAATAAATTGGATGGGTGCAACCTCCGTCCGGATTGGATGCAATTATGCATGATCCATCAATGGAAAAGCACACATCTACTATGTGTGTGTATATATATATATATAAATATATATAATATCTATTCTATTATATAAGTGTCTATCAAACTGCTGCAATGATTCTTTCTTATTTTTTCGTTAGTTTTCATTCTCTTTTTGTTAGCTTTTAGTTTCCATTAACGTATAATAGTAAATGAGAAAACCTTAAAATCGATCCGTCTATACTGTTATAAAAAATAGTCCACCAATAACTAATTGCCACGTAGGCGGTCCATTAAAAAATATATTGGACTGCATGGTAGGAGATAGCCAGACCCTCATTTCTTTCACTAAACCCCTCATCTATAAACTTTTTCCAAAGCAATGACTTCAAAAAAGCCTTAGATCAGACTCAAAAAAATATGTTTCATACCGAGCAATGGAAATCGCACGAGAAGATGCATATCCAACCAAAAACAATCACACAACAGTAAATCCAAACAGAATCTATAATACATGTGTAGATCTTAAAAAAATCTTTGAGTTAGGCAAAAAAATTCAGAGACGAAATCCAACTTCTCCAAACCCATGACTTCCACACATCCTCAGATCATACCCAAAAAAATATTCTCTACACTGAGGAACACAAATCACACAAGAAGATGCATATCCAACCAAAAAAGGGAGAAGAAAAACCCAATATGCAGAAAGATGAACAAGAAAATGTTCAAATCTAAGAAATAAACTTTTAAGATTTTTAAGGATTTGCAAAAAAATAAATAAATAAATTGACAAACAAGGAAACATAGAGACATAGAGATTAAAGAGATGAAGAAGTAGGAATTCTTCTTTGTTTCGTTGAGCGACGGTAGATAAGGCTAGGCAAGATGACGATGTCGTGTTGGGGTTGGCGTTGGTGGGGCCTAGGGTAAAGGCAAGAGACGGAGAGGTAGAGAGAGAATAGAGATAAGGAGAAATAAAGAGAAGGAGAGAGGAGTCTGGAGGGTGGGTTAGAGTATTCGTATTGGGTTCCCCATAAAATTTCATATAATTTAGTTAAAAATGACATTTCCTAAAAGTTTTCTCTAAATTTTACTCATCTTTTAAAAACTTCATATATCTAATTCCCTATACTTTCTCTATTTTATTAAAATAATATTTTTCTATTATTTCTTTATTACTTTTTTCTGACTTTTATTTACCAACTTAACTACTTAATATTTTTTTGTTATGTTTTGAACTATTACTCTAGTAAATATTTTAAACAAAAATTTAAATTATTTTTTTGTGGGTATGATAATATTTTTTAAATTATTTTTTTATATTTTTGTAATTATTTAAATTATTTTTAAAATTATTCTTTAAAACTATAACAAATATGAATATGATAGAAATTGTAGATGATTGAAAGAATAATTTATTTTAATTAGAATAAAATATTGATAAAAAATAGTTTAGAAAATAAATAGTAATTTTCCAAATATACAAAATTACTATTCACTCCATAAATCTGTTCTCTAAAGTAAGGATCCTGATGTAGGGGATATTTGATCCAAACTTTATAATAAACTTCAAATTATTAGAAATTCGATATTTCTGCATATCGAATGTGAATACTTTTATGAGAGATAGGGTTTTGTGAGAAAATAAAGGAGGTATCAGCACCGAGAGAAAGAAATAGTGGAGAAGAAAAATTAAATTAGGGTTTAATGTATGAACGGTGTCCTATCCTCCCTTCAAACTTTCGGAATATCGAATGTAAATGCTCTTACGAGAGATAAGGTTCTGAGAGTAAATAAAGGAGGTGTCAGCGCAGCGCCGAGAGAAAGAAATGGTGGAGAACAAAAAATAAATTAGGGTTTAATGTATGAACGGTGTCCTATCCTCCCTCCAAACTTCTTGTTTGTTTTCTTTATTTCCAAAAGACCCATTAGCAGCCAACAAATAAGTGCCTAATCTTCCGGGGTCCCACGTGACAACTAGCCATTGTGTACGGCATCTGCTTTTTGATCTCATGCGTCCAACATCTAAAAGTGTGCGCTGAAAAATATGCTCCCTATCTTCAACATGCTCCCATTTTATTTTAAAAATTTTTATTTATAATCTCTACGCTTTACATATTATATTTATTTTAATCTTTTTTTAATTTTTTTTAATAAATATGTAGTATATAAATGATAAATAGAACAATTCAATTAGTTTAACAAAAATAAATAATAAAAAAATAATATTAAAATATATAAAATATGTGATGTAAGATAATGTGTAACATTACTTTTTTTTTTTTTTTTTAATTCCTTTGATTTTTATATTTTTACTTGTGTTGGCCATTGAAAACCGAAAGGTGCAAGGAAATAAAACCCACTTGCATGTGTTTTGTTTACAATTTCATCAATTTGGTGGGTCCCACATATTTCTCGTCTATATTTGAAAACACAAACACTACGCTGCCTCCTGCAATGTACAGCTCAAATCAATCGCTCATCATTTTTTATTTTTTTATTTTTTAATTTAATAATTAAAGAAGTGATTTTTAATATATTGATATTTTTTATATTTTTAAAAATATTTTAAAATGGTAAGATGATTTTGAATTAACGGTACACGTGATAGGTAAAGTGTAGGTGGCACAGCTGCACTCATTTGAAAATTCCATACATGTGCTTAATGCTTGTTTCAAAGGTAAGTAGATAAAACAATAAATAAGAATAAAAATAATTAAATCAAAGTAAGTAAATCAAAATCAAAGTTTAAAAAAAAAAAAAAACTAATACTTTTAATAAGTATAAGAGTGAAAATCATACTTTTCAAAAGACACCTAAAATTATAGATAAACGAGTTAAGAAACACACAAAACATATAAATTCTCTCATCAAATTGATGTGTAAGAAAAAAATAATCTTATAAATGATTTTGAATTTATCTATTAGCCTATATCTGTTCAATATTTTTAAAAAGTAATATAATAATTACTCGTAAATTTGTAATAAGAAAATAAAATCTTAATTTTTTTTAATTCTTACCGTTTTCCTTTAATTTCTACTATAATAATAAACA
>QGSO01015136.1:0-11028 GCA_011037825.1 Carya cathayensis | reverse complement strand
ACAACAACTGTGGAGCATACACTACATGAGACACAGCAATTGTGACATGTAGAATACGTGGGGCCACAACAACTGTGGAGTACGTATTATGTTTTATGTTACTTGAATACGTAGGGCCACAACAACTGTGGAGTACGTATTAACGCACGTTATTAATCAAGACAATTGAATAAGATTTCAAGTTTATGTTAAGTCCAGTTTCAGATCAAATACATGATAAGTCAAGTTTTAGATCAAGTCCATGTTATGTTATACTCACGTACATGTTATGTTCAAGTTTATGTTATTTTCAAGTTCTTATTTATGTTATGCAGGTTTACGTTCATGCTATATTTCAAGTCCATGTTATGTTTCATGTTCATGTTATGTTGTTTGTTCATGTTATGTTTTAAGCTTAAGTTCATGCCATTTTAAGTCAAGTTCAGTTCACGCTTAAGTTCTGGTTAAGTCATGCTATATGTCAAGTTATACTATGTTTATGTATGACTATAATTATGCATTTATGCTTTTACTGTCATGCATGCATTTTTAACCTGTGTGTGAGTTTTATGTTAACTTACTGAGATTTGTAATCAAATCTCACTGTGGTAGTCCCAACTACCATTCCCCCCGAATGGTAGATCTTGTTACAGGACCCAAAGGAGAATTGGAATCTGACCAACTGAATACGGTCGACTAGGCCACGGTGCGATGTTGATGATGGTATAGTATTTAACTTAGGTTAATACTTGTACTTTTGGAGTTGTATCTCAAGTATTCTTTTGATCACAACCATTTTAAACTAGTGTGGTGATCACGGCTTTTTAGTATGCCTTTATGTATGAAATATGTTTCAAGTATTTGGGATATTTTTGGTTTGGTGCATAGTTTTGCTAAAGAGAAAAATTATCCGCTGCGAATATTGCATAATGCTAGATGCATGTTAGGAACATTGCATCTTATCTGTCATGAACGGGGGCAGGTAACCTTGTGTTGCATGTCTCGACGCTTCAAATGTCCGTTTAATCCCAAGCGGAATTTGGGGGCGTCACAGGGTGGTATCAGAGCAATACGTCTCTGGGTTGTAAATCCACATGTCCTTAGGAAATGCACCAAATACTAGGCTTGAGATTTTAGTCTTCATTAGGCTTGAATTTCTTTGAGATCATGTGCAGAAAAGCGATATAGTGTTAGAGTTCACAAACACACATGATCAGTTAGCAGATTTATTCGCAAAACCTTTACCAGAAGATAGATTATGTATGATTAGAAGAGAAATAGGTATGAAGCATGTTACGAATATCTCTTAAAGGATAAAACCAGAGTTCATAAATATAGAGATATTTTTTTTAATAAAATGCTTCTACATAAACTTGAGGTTCTTAGCCTCATGTTGGAGACGCTCATTCTCTTCATACAATATCATATCATCCCTATTCATGGGAACTGGCAAACGGAATGAAGAATCCAGTAGAGTTTTCAGCTGTTTATTCTGCTGCCGAAGGATTCCTTCCCTGGTGTGAGACTCTTGAACAATTCGTTGTAGTACAGCAATTTGTTCTTTAAGCCTTTCAACCTCATTGTTTTTGGCTTGTACCCGCTGGGAAAAAGCCACAATAGAGGATGAGTAGCGAGTCCCAAGACTCACCAAGTCATAGATAGCATCGGAGTCTGACTTATTAGCCATACTAGTATTTTCTTGCTGCATCATGGCACCAATGGCAGCTGCAGAAAGGACAGGAGGTTGAGGTGCTGAATACCTCATGGATGGATCTAGGGAAATGTTAGAAGATTGAGCCATTGAGAAAAGAACTGAAAACTTAAAGCGAGAATGTGAAGGAATGCAGAGGAGTTATAGAGATGAGAATAAGTTTTGATGCATATTGGATTGAGTTGAAGACTGATTTTATAGAGATAACATAAAGAAGAAGACAAACTAGTTTCTCTTCAAATCTTATTTTAGTCAAAAGAAATACAAGATCTGCTGGACACGCTTTGTCAAAAGTTTCTTACTAAGCCAGCTAGATTAACAGTAGTTTGTCCCTATTTCTCTAGAAAACGATGAACCTCTGCTGTTATCTGCCGATGTTGACCCTGTATCTGAATCCTTTCTCGTTCCAGTTCTTCTATTCGTGGTTGCAGATCATGAGCATACCAATCTGCAAATTTCTTCAACTCTTGGTTTTCTTGCTGTAGCCTTTTATTTTCTCTATCCTTATTAGCAAGTTTCTGTTGTAAATCAGATATTTGGATGTTAAGATGATCAATCTCACTTACCCTCGCCAGTAACCTCCGAGACATGATCGTAACAGAGGCAGCATATTGACTACTGAGCTTCCATGATTCTGTAATAATCTCAGAATCAGTCCTACTAGAAGAACAGTTCGCTGCTCCTATCGTAGTATTGACGACCTCAGGAGAGAAGATTGATGGTTGATGCGTCAAGGGTTCCTGATTCAAGTCTGGAACATTAGTGGAAGAGTTTTGCCCAGCCATTATTTTGTTATGGAAAAACAAAACACAGGTCAAGAAGCGATGTTTTTTCTTTCCGATGGATGAAGATGATCCTGTTTCTTTATAGAAACTCAAAGCCTTCAATCACGGTTGTCATCAACATCAGGCGTTTGTTCAAATCGCCAGCTGTATTAAATTCATAGAGTAGGCCCGAGACTTTGCAGCACTTGTCGGGTCACGGACGGTTCTTTTTTTTCAAACTATCTACAGTGTTTTAAGCGTGTTTTACGTTTGTACTTGCGTCGATTTCGAGGACGAAATCTTCTTTTTAGGAGGGGAGGATGTAACAGCCCGCTAAAATTATCAGTTTTGGATTATTTCCCGACAGCAATCACATCTCTCTCGTCTTTACCCTCATCTGGAATCACGCGTATAGATTATCTTTTCCGTAAATCACGTAATTTGTTCTTCACCGACAGCTGTAAAATCATGAGTCTTCCAAGACCACGCCTAGCCTTTCTCAAGCCCAAACTACCACTTTATGTGGTGGACAGCCACCGTACGCCGCCACGTACGTTCCTCCGACGCATGTTCGTGACGAACAACGAGCGACGCACGGGTTATCCCGTCGATGGTATAACCTTCTATCTCTAGTTATTTTACGTTTAAAATAGTTAGTTGGTTGGTTTGTGGAATTTGTTGCGTAGTTGTGAAGCGAAGTGTGGTTGTGAAGTGTTGCGTTTGATTGTGTATTTTGTGGACTGTGCTGTGAAGTATAGGCGTGAGATGGATGCCGTAGATGTGATACGGCTGGTTGTGTGAAGAGAATACGCGTGTAGCGTATTCTGTGTAATGCAGCGACGCGCCGCGCGACGTGCACTGTAGTGATGTGTGTCGTAGAAGGAAGGGAGTACGCATGTAGTGTACTCCGTGTTGTATGGCGATGCATCGTGTGATGTGCATCGTGTTGATGAGAGTTGTAGCGAAGGAAGTACGCGTAGCGTGTACTCCGTGTCGCGTAGCGATGCACCGTGAGACGTGTATCGCAGTGATGGGTTTTGTAGTGTGAATGGAAGAGAGTTCACGTGAGTGTACTCTGTACTAGGTCGTGATACACCGGATGGCGTGTCACGAAGGGTTGGATGGCGTAGCAGAGAAGTGTGGAGCGTATGGTGTAGTGTTGGGAAACTATATAACAGTGTCCCGAAGTAGTGGTGTTATGGATTATAGTCCGGGGTGACTGGTGTCATCTTGGGGTTGACTATGGCTAAGAGTATATGGATTGAGAAAGGAATTGTTTGTTTGGTTATTATTGATAATTTTAATGAACTTGTTTTAGTGCAAAGGCTTTCTGAAGTCAAATTATCTCTTCAGAGTATAGTGAAACCTCAAGTTGCCGTGGTGTTGCAAGTGCGTTCAATATGACAATTGAGTTCAGAAGTGAAAATCTTAAGGACTTGAGTGTTCCTCTTCCAACTGTTGTGCAGTTCCTCGTGTTTCGCACTCTATTCTCATAGAACGCGACGATCGAGGTAAGTTAGCCTCTAACTTACTATCAGTTTATTGTGTATGTGTGATGTGTAAGAGAACTACAATTTATGTATGTATGTTATCGTATATGCCATGTCATGCTATGTCATTACATGTTTATCTGCTACGAATGATTTAATCTCTCATGAATAATTATCTGTTACATAATCTTTTCTGTCATACAATGATGTATGTTATAAGTATGCCATGTTAAGTATGCCATGAAATGTTATGATTAAATCATATTGTGCCATTTACAAGTATACGCCATGTTAGAAAAGTATATGATATTAATTAATATCTCATGCATTAAGAAAGATAAGACATGTTATGTTATTTATAATGCGTGGGGCCACAACAACTGTGGAGTACGTATTATATTTTATGTTATTATAATGCGTGGGGCCACAACAACTGTGGAGTACGTATTATATTTATGTTACTTATAATGCGTGGGGCCACAACAACTGTGGAGTACGTATTATATTTATGTTATGTTATGATAATACGTGGGGCCACAACAACTGTGGAGTACGTATTATATTCTATGTTATTTATAATGCGTGGGGCCACAACAACTGTGGAGTACGTATTATATTTATGTTACTTATAATGCGTGGGGCCACAACAACTGTGGAGTACGTATTATATTTATGTTACTTATAATGCGTGGGGCCACAACAACTGTGGAGTACGTATTATATTTATGTTACTTATAATGCGTGGGGCCACAACAACTGTGGAGTACGTATTATATTTATGTTACTTATAATGCGTGGGGCCACAACAACTGTGGAGTACGTATTATATTTTATGTTACTTATAATGCGTGGGGCCACAACAACTGTGGAGTACGTATTATATTTTATGTTACTTATAATGCGTGGGGCCACAACAACTGTGGAGTACGTATTATATTTATGTTACTTATAATGCGTGGGGCCACAACAACTGTGGAGTACGTATTATATTTATGTTACTTATAATGCGTGGGGCCACAACAACTGTGGAGTACGTATTATATTTTATGTTACTTATAATGCGTGGGGCCACAACAACTGTGGAGTACGTATTATATTTATGTTACTTATAATGCGTGGGGCCACAACAACTGTGGAGTACGTATTATATTTATGTTACTTATAATGCGTGGGGCCACAACAACTGTGGAGTACGTATTATATTTTATGTTACTTATAATGCGTGGGGCCACAACAACTGTGGAGTACGTATTATATTTTATGTTACTTATAATGCGTGGGGCCACAACAACTGTGGAATACGTATTATATTTTATGTTACTTATAATGCGTGGGGCCACAACAACTGTGGAGTACGTATTATATTTTATGTTACTTATAATGCGTGGGGCCACAACAACTGTGGAGTACGTATTATATTTTATGTTATCTTATAATGCGTGGGGCCACAACAACTGTGGAGTACGTATTATATTTTATGTTACTTATAATGCGTGGGGCCACAACAACTGTGGAGTACGTATTATATTTTATGTTACTTATAATGCGTGGAGTACGTATTATATTTATGTTACTTATAATGCGTGGGGCCACAACAACTGTGGAGTACGTATTATATTTTATGTTACATAAAGTATGGGGCCACAACAACTGTGGAGCATACACTACATGAGACACAGCAATTGTGACATGTAGAATACGTGGGGCCACAACAACTGTGGAGTACGTATTATATTTTATGTTATGTGTATTCATGGGGCCACAACAACTGTGGAGCATACACTACATGAGACACAGCAATTGTGACATGTAGAATACGTGGGGCCACAACAACTGTGGAGTACGTATTATGTTTTATGTTACTTGAATACGTAGGGCCACAACAACTGTGGAGTACGTATTAACGCACGTTATTAATCAAGACAATTGAATAAGATTTCAAGTTTATGTTAAGTCCAGTTTCAGATCAAATACATGATAAGTCAAGTTTTAGATCAAGTCCATGTTATGTTATACTCACGTACATGTTATGTTCAAGTTTATGTTATTTTCAAGTTCTTATTTATGTTATGCAGGTTTACGTTCATGCTATATTTCAAGTCCATGTTATGTTTCATGTTCATGTTATGTTGTTTGTTCATGTTATGTTTTAAGCTTAAGTTCATGCCATTTTAAGTCAAGTTCAGTTCACGCTTAAGTTCTGGTTAAGTCATGCTATATGTCAAGTTATACTATGTTTATGTATGACTATAATTATGCATTTATGCTTTTACTGCCATGCATGCATTTTTAACCTGTGTGTGAGTTTTATGTTAACTTACTGAGATTTGTAATCAAATCTCACTGTGGTAGTCCCAACTACCATTCCCCCGAATGGTAGATCTTGTTACAGGACCCAAAGGAGAATTGGAATCTAACCAACTGAATACGGTCGACTAGGCCACGGTGCGATGTTGATGATGGTATAGTATTTAACTTAGGTTAATACTTGTACTTTTGGAGTTGTATCTCAAGTATTCTTTTGATCACAACCATTTTAGACTAGTGTGGTGATCACGGCTTTTTAGTATGCCTTTATGTATGAAATATGTTTCAAGTATTTGGGATATTTTTGGTTTGGTGCATAGTTTTGCTAAAGAGAAAAATTATCCGCTGCGAATATTGCATAATGCTAGATGCATGTTAGGAACATTGCATCTTATCTGTCATGAACGGGGGCAGGTAACCTTGTGTTGCATGTCTCGACGCTTCAAATGTCCGTTTAATCCCAAGCGGAATTTGGGGGCGTCACACATGCCATGGCTAAAATTTCACCCAAAATATTTTATTTCATCTAATTACTAATTCTGACCTGGTTTGATCTTTAGATGCGAAACCTTAATTAAACTCAAACAACATTGCATTCTCGTGGCATAAATTAAAACCTAACATGCTATTATAATACTTAGCAAGATATTAAGCAAGAATACTTACAAAAGTCGTGGCCCTTAAAGCTCTCAAACACACTTCACTCAAGAACTTCACACAACTCACTTGGTTTCACTCTTTTGCATACTAAGAGGAGAAGAGCTCTTAAGAACTCAAGAGGAGGATTGAGAAAAGATGTGGAGAAATGAGGGAGTGTAAAAAAAGTAATACTTTTGTGACAAATTTGTTTCGTGGGAAATGAGGCAGCAATGAAATTATATCATTGCTAATTAGGCCAATTGAGTTGCAACATAATGAAATCATTGCTAATGTGCATTTTACTTTTTTCAACGAAACTAAAGAGTTGGTAATGGGTAGAAACTTTTTGCAACGAATCAATGTCGTTGCTATTGTCTCAAAATCGTTGCTAAATGAATCGGCATTCTAGATCTGAGATCTTTTGCAAGGATTATTTTGCAAAGAAATTCTTTCATTGCAATTGCATATATTTGCAAAGAGAAATGGAGTTTCATTGCAAAAATGGTATACTTTAGCAAGGACAAAAAAATTTCATTGCAAATAATGGTTGCAAAAACCCATTCTTATTGTAGTGAATTATATCATATTTGTAAAAGTTATATGCATAGCGAAATTAATAAGCTATAGAATTTCAACTCTACATAAATTTATGAAAAAAAATATAAATTATAAAGAAGAGAACGTATTTAAGATTTGAAAATAAAAAATAATAAAATCTAACCGTCTTTTTCCACAAATGAAAGTAGTTTGAGTGTAGATAAAATATTAAGGAGTAATGTTAGATACAATTATGATCAGTTATGCAATCGTCACGCATTATTTTTAAAAAAGAGTAGGATCTATTATTAAAACATTAATTTTTCTATTTAAATTTCATATTTACTTAAGTTTTCAAAATAAAAGTATAATACATGTACATTTTATGACTATAAATATTATTTCTATTATGCAAATACCAATTGGCCTCATCACTTAAACAAAATAAAGTGGGCTTTCCCAAGCTTCTCATCGTCAGTTCTTGGCCTAACTAAAATCCCCAACAATCAATGGGCATTTAACGGAATTCTTGAGTCTATGGGCCAATAACATATCTAATCCGAGTATAGGGCCAATTTATCTACTGGGCTAGTTTCTGATCCTCAAAATATCAATACAAATTTGCAAGGGTCCAAAAGCTAGAAATAAAAAATGAGGCAG
Organism: Carya cathayensis; assembly: GCA_011037825.1. Classification (NCBI taxonomy): domain Eukaryota; kingdom Viridiplantae; phylum Streptophyta; class Magnoliopsida; order Fagales; family Juglandaceae; genus Carya; species Carya cathayensis. The sequence continues at coordinate 2,941 of QGSO01015136.1, read as the reverse complement.
CGCGCCATATATAACAGAACATGTAAAAGTGTAAGCAAGAGCTAAAACAAGCAAATTAATGACATTTGAGATAGTGAGACCGCACAATAATTTTATAGTTTCGATAAAATATTTAACATCAATTATCAAACTGTTCATCTTGACAAGAAAAATGGAAATTATTATTATTAGGAGTCGAGTCGAGTACTTGCATCTCGCCCATCTGGGCCCGCCTAGGCCGGATGGGACGGTCTAATCGCATCTTGCAGGCGGGCGCCAACTCCCTGGAAAATTGGGATAGGTACAAAGTGGGACACTGGCTCGGTTTGAATAGTAGATTGAGTTGAGATGAGTTGAGATAAAAATTTAAAATATTATTTTTTAATATTCTTATTATTTTGAGATTTGAAAAAGTTAAATTGAGATTTGAAAAAATTGAATTATTTATTATATTTTGTGTTGAAAGTTGAAAAAATTATAGTAATTAAATAAAATAAATTAAGTTGAATTGAGATAAACTTAATAATCAAATGCTGCCTAACCCAGCTCGACTGGGTGTATATATATAAGTATTATATATATTAAAAAAATTAATTGAATGACATCATTTTGTTTTAGGATAAAATAAAAACATCCCTTCGACGCACACTCCTTTGTATCTCAACTCTCTCTTTTGCCTCTCGGACCCTCGGTCTCCTCTCTTGCTACTCAATCTCTCAGACTCTCTCTTTTGTCATCGTCCTCGGGTATCTCTCTCTCTCTCTCTCTCAATGACCACGGGTGGACAGACAGCCCGATGGCCAATCCATCTACTTGGCATTTACTTTTTTGTTTTGTTTTGTTTTCACCTTAAAAATAATATTTCAAACTTAAAAATTCATGATTTATGAGATTTTGGTATTAATAAATTAAAAGGTCTAACTTTGAATTTTCGCCTTAGGCATCCAACTCTATTGACCCGCCCCTGTCTGCAACATCCTTTAACCAGTTGTCAGAAGTGTGGTTCATGTTCTCTTTCTTTTTTTCAAATTTACCATTCTGAATGTAACATTAGAAATACTCTACCCACCGTGATCTCATGTCTAATTATCTCACTTTGATAAGGTGGCATTGCCTATGAACTTTAGAATCCCTTTATAAAAAATTAAAAAAATAAAAAAGATGATAAAAATGTCTTATTTTATGTAGTGGAATAGAAGTAAGATATCAAGTAGAGTATTTAACATTAGTACTCATAACACTTTTTCTATTTTTGTACAAAAAAATTATATATATCACACTCATTCTATTTTTTTCCCACTATAAAGAAGTGACATTGATTATCAATATTTAATTTTTCTTTAAAAATAGAAAGATAATCCGAGTGATAAAAGTAGAATAAATCTGAAATCAGGATGTCATATGTAGTATTACTATTTGTATTATAGGTTGATAAAGCCATTTTGTGAATATTATCAATCTATCACCGCGAGAATCTAGATCATTTTTTTTTTAATGTAAACCTCATATCTTGATTAATAATTTTAAGATATCCAAATTTCACGTATTTTATTTGAAAAAATTGGACAACTCTGAAAAAAATGAACTCTATTTGTACACTAAAAATGCGTATCTAACATCACTTGAGTATATTCCTCGGGATGCTTGTTTCCCAGCCTTAAGAAAGTTTTTGGAGACGTGTAACCTCGTCAAGATTGGATATTTCAAACAAACCTATCAGTAAACAATCTTCTTTATATATATAGTAGTTTCACATGGTACATGATTACTGCCTATTTGAGAGGAGTAATGCTATACACTATACAATTATCTCATTTGTATTTTACTATATATGATATGCATTTATCACTAGGCCTGCAACTCGAGCTAATTAAGCTGGGTTTGTGCCCAACTCGATCCAAACCGATCCACCAAAACAAAATCGGGTCGAACCCATATGACCCGCCTGATAACATTATTGAAAAAAAAAATTGAAAATGCTGAACTCATTTTCTTCATCGGATCCAACTAGTGCTGCATTGAGTCAACCCACTCCCAAATCAACCGAGTCTCGGCCCACACCCTCTAGTCCAACCACTACTGCTACACCATGGTCTAGACCATCGATGCTCCCGTCTCGACCATCCGGTCCTTGGTCCCACGTCAGCAACGACGACAGTGTAGAAAGAACGAGGTGCAGGAAATGAATAGAAACATAAACAAGAAATAGGAAATGAGCAAAAAATGAACAAGGTGCAAGACAGCATCATAGTAAGAACCAAACCTCATATAACCCACTCGTTCTGGAAGACAAAACCATCAAGAACGCAACATAAAAGAGAATCCAAATAAATAGAGAAGAACAGAGAAATTTTTATTTATTTATTAGTAGAGTAGAGGAAAATAGAACAATAAAATTTTACCTTGGCTGTTTTGGGGTGATTGTATACTGAATATTTTCCTCTAATCTCCTTTAGGAGCTCTCCCTTTGTAGAAAACATGCTCTTGAGCTCGTCGGGCATAGTAGGAGAGTAGGTTGGATTTGCCAACAACATGTTGGGGTTTTTCTTCTTTGAAGGTTTGAGAAGGGCGACAAAGAATGAGGATGATGAACGGCGATGAAGCTAGGGTTTTGAGGAGAACAGTTTGATTCAAAAAGTGTTTGGTTTCTTCGGTTTCGACCGAATATAGGTGTAGTCAACCCGTTATTTAACTTGATCCGATGAACCCGACAAAAATCAGGTGGATCATTTTCGGATCATACAGACGGATCGGCCCATGGCTTTTTTTGCACAGGCCTATTTATCATTATTTGATGATAAAGAAATATATAATAAATGATCATTCAATAGTGATAATGTATCACATCTTACTTAGTGAGATGCAAGTAAAATGATATTATACTGTATAGAATTTTCCATTTGAGAATCTACGATGCTTGCTGGAATCACAATAGGGAGGCTCTAGTAGCTGGATGGGTGAG
>QGSO01014476.1:0-10488 GCA_011037825.1 Carya cathayensis | reverse complement strand
TGTAATTATATATTTACACATGGATTTTGATGATAACAAATGAATTCAAAGAATGAAGGAGTCTCAAGCTCAAGTTGTCCACACAATGGAGTCAAGCACATCAAGGAACCAAGCATGAGCAAGAAGGGAACAAGTTCACATTAAAGTCATAGAGTAATGTTGTAAATCTCTTCAAAATTCGAAATTAGGATTAAGGCTCAAAATTAATATTTTATCATAAAGCATTAAAATACATTTTCCACATGTGCATGAATATTTTGAAAATTAAATTTGAAATTTTGAAAGATAATTGATTGTCATCTTTCACATGTGCATGCCATGATTAAAGGTTTGAACTTTGAAAATATTAAAGATGATTGATTGTCATCTTTCACATGTGCATGTTTTATTTGAATAATTTTCAAAAGTGATTGATGCTTTTCTTGACTTATGCAAAAGGAAGATGTCTTTGTTTGAAAAATTTGAAAAGTAAAGTGTGCTCCTTTTGTCATATGCAAAAAGTAAAAGATTAGGTTTGAAATTTTTGAAAAGCAAAGTGTGCTCCTTTTGTCATATGCAAAAAGTAAAAAATTAGGTTTGAAATTTTTGAAAAGCAAAGTGTGCTCCTTTTGTCATATGCAAAAAGTAAAAAGATTAGAGTTTGAAATTTTTGAAAAATGAATGATGATGTTTTGACATGTGAATCTTTTTAAATTTGAATATGAAGTCTCATATGCCTATAAATAGATCATTTGAGAGCTTCACATTCACAACACCAAGAGCATACAACTCTCATTCAAATATTTCATTCTCTCTTCTCTAAGCATTGAGCCTTAACCCTTGTTCATTTTGAGAGATATAGTTTGTGCTTGTATTGTTCTTATTTCACTCATTGAGGAGTGTTTTCTGATATCCTACCCACTATCAATTCTTGTATCAGTAAAAGGGTGTGTACAACCCTTGTGCGTGTAGAAAGTGTTCTACACAGGGAATCGTTGAATCACCACGTGTAAGGTGATTGCAAGTGTAGAGGGTGTTCTACACGGATCCTTTGTAGCGGTGTTGTTCAAAGGTGTAATAGGTTTCTATCTCCACCTGAAAGAGATTGAATAGTGAATTCGGGGATCCTCAAGGGGTAGCTTGAGGCGAGGACGTAGGCAGTGGGGCCGAACCTCGTTAACATACTGAGTTTGCTTCTCTCTTACCCTTACTCTTTATATTTATTGCTGTTTCATATTTTGTTTATATTTTATATTGTATATTTGATTTATAATTGTTATTTTTTTTAAATACAACTCAATTCACCCCCCCTCTTGTGTTAGTCATCTGGGCAACAATTGGTATCAGAGCTAAAGCTCTATTATAAGATTAACTATCTTTTGAGTTAAGATCTTATGGCTAACATTGCAGCTTCATTTGGTGAATAGAGCAAATGAAGTAAAGGTCAAAAAGGAAGAAGAAGAGTTTGATCGTGAAGACGATAGACTTTATACTTTGAATTTAACTGCTATGAATTTATTATATAATGCTCTCAATGGTAATGAGTTTAATAGAGTAATGACTTGTGCTACGGCAAAAGAAATTTGGGATAACTTGGAAGTTACTTATGAAGGAACTTCTCAAGTTAAGGAATCAAAAATTTATATTCTTACTCATGAATATGAAATGTTTAAGATGAATGATGATGAATCTATTTCTAGTATGCACACTCGTTTTACTAACATCATAAACAGCTTGACAGCTCTTGGCAAAGTTTATTCCAAAGTGGAAATGGTAAGAAAAATTCTCAACTCTCTACCAAAACGTTGGGAATCAAAAGTGACAGCGATTCTTGAAGCTAGAGACCTCAAGAAGCTCGAAGTGAATGAACTCATCGGGTCACTTATCACCCATGAGTACACATTGAAAAGAGGAGAAGAAGAAGGAAAGCCAAAGAAGAGCTTGGCGCTTAAAGCTGTTCCTCATGAAAGTGAAAGTGATGAAGATGAGGAAAATGACGATAAAGATGAAGAAGTTGCGATGATAACAAGAAGAATTCAGAGATTCTTAAAGAAAAATAAAACTCCTCCGAGGAAATCCTTCAAAAAGTTTTCCAAGAAAGATTCAGGTAAAAATGATACTTTAATTTGTTATAAATGCAATAAGCCTGGTCATATCAAGCCAGATTGTCCCCTGCTAAAGAAAGATCGAAACAAAGGCAAGAAAGTAATGAAAGCTACATGGGATGATGATTCAAGTAGCTCAGATAGTGAAGCAAGCAATGAAGAATCAGCAAATCTCTGTCTTATGGCTAAAGATGACATTGAGGTAACAAATTTTGATAATATTGAAAATCCTTCATATGAAGAATTGCAAAATGTTTTAGAAGAGGTATATGAGGAATTTGAAAAATTGGGTATCAAATATACTGCTTTGAAAAAGAAAAATTCTTCTTTAACAAACGAAATTGATATTTTAAGAAAAGAAAATATTGTTTTGAAAGACGAAAATCTTGAGTTGAAGAAAAAGAAAACTGATTTAGAAAATATTGTTGAAAACTTTACGAATGGAAAAAGAAATTTTGAAAAACTTCTTGGTAGTCAAAGATGTGTTTTTGACAAGGCAGGCTTGGGATATATGCCAAAACAAAAGTTCAAACCTTATAAAAACTTCTTTGATAATCCTTCTACATCAAAGTCTAATATTCAAAATTCTTTTCATAATAAGTTTGTCAAAAAAGGATACTATTATAATCATTCAAGATTTTCATATATGTCACATGCTATTTGTAATTTTTGTAATAGAAATGGTCATAATTATCATGCTTGTCCTATTAGAAGAAAACATACAATGACTATTAGGGCCATATGGGTACCTAAAAATCTTGTTTCTTCTAATACTAATAAATAAAGGACCCAAAGAACTTGGGTACCAAGAAAAATCATTTTAATTGTTTTTATAGGTATGCATGAAGTCCTCTACAAGCAAAAACAAATGGTTTTTAGATAGTGGATGTTCAAGACACATGACGGGAGACAAGACTAAGTTCTTTGATCTTAGATCTAAAGAAGAAGGACACGTGACATTTGGAGACAACTCGAAAGGGAAGATCGTGGGAATAGGTAAAATTGGTAATAAATCTTCTCTCATAATTGAAGATGTTCTACTTGTTGAAGGTCTAAAACATAATCTTTTGAGTATAAGTCAATTATGTGATAAAGGATTTACAGTTACTTTCAAAATGGATAAGTGCATTATTTTGAATGATCATGATTATAATATTTGTTTTACTGCCTTTAGAAGCAATAATGTTTATACAATCGATTTTGAAGAAATTACCTCACAAGATGCTATTTGTTTTTCAGTACAAAATGAAACTAATTGGTTATGGCATAGAAGACTAGGTCATGCCAACATGGAACTTATTTCCAAACTTTCAAAAAATGATCTTGTGAGAGGTTTACCAAAGGCAAATTTTCTTAAAGACAAAATTTGTGATGCATGCCAATTTGGTAAACAAACAAAAACTTCTTTTAAAACCAAGAAACATATTTCCACTACTAGACCACTGCAACTGATACACATGGATCTTTTTGGACCAAATAGAGTTGCAAGTCTAGGAGGAAAATATTATGCATTTGTTATTGTTGATGATTTCTCTAGATATACTTGGGTCATCTTTCTTGCTCATAAAGATGAGGCACATAATGCCTTTACCAAGTTATGCAAGAGAATTCAAAATGAAAAGGGCTATACTATTTCAAGTATCCGAAGTGATAGGGGAAAAGAGTTTGTTAATAAAAATATTGAAACATTTTGTGATGAAAATGGTTTTGTGCATAATTTTTCTGCTCCTCGAACTCCTCAACAAAATGGGGTAGTAGAGAGGAAAAATAGATCTCTTCAAGAGATGGCAAGAACAATGCTTAATGAGAACAACTTGCCTAGTTATTTTTGGGCCGAAGCGGTAAGTACTGCATGTTATGTTATAAATAGAGTTATGTTAAGGTCTAAATTAGATAAAACCCCCTATGAGCTTTGGAATGAGAAAAAGCCCAACATTGGTTACTTTCATGTATTTGGATGCAAATGTTTTATTTTGAATGACAGGGATAATTTAGGCAAATTTGATGCAAAATCTGATGAAGGTATCTTTCTCGGATATTCTACTAATAGTAAAGCTTATAGAGTATTCAATAAAAAAACTTTGACTGTACAAGAATCTATGCATGTAGTATTTGATGAATCTAATGCTCTACTCTCCAAGAAATCCATTGATGAAGAAACAGGAGGTATAAATAAAGAGAATACAATAGAGGAAGCCCAACATGAAGACATCAGGAAAGATCATCAAAATTTAATTCAAGATGCAACCAAACAGTGGAAATTTGTGAAAGATCATCCAATGGAACAAATTCTGGGAGAACCTTCACGAGGTGTAAGCACTCGATCATCTCTTAGAAATATTTGCAATCATACTGCTTTTCTATCTCAGATTGAACCTAAAAATATTGATGAAGCACTTCTTGATGAATCTTGGATTCTAGCTATGCAAGAAGAGTTTAATCAATTTGAAAGAAATGATGTTTGGACACTTGTTCCTAGACCCAAAAATCATACTATTATTGGAACAAAATGGGTTTTTAGAAACAAGAAAGATGAGTCCGGAGTCATTACTAGAAATAAGGCTCGACTTGTAGCCCAAGGTTACAATCAAGAAGAAGGAATCGATTATGATGAGACATATGCACCAGTCGCAAGATTAGAAGCTATTCGAATGCTACTTGCATATGCTTGTTATAAAGATTTCAAACTTTTTCAAATGGATGTTAAAAGTGCTTTCTTAAATGGTTTTATAAATGAAGAGGTATATGTTGAGCAACCTCCAGGTTTTGAAAATCATATTTCTCCAAATCATGTTTTCAAACTCACAAAAGCACTATATGGACTCAAACAAGCTCCTAGAGCATGGTACGAGAGACTCAGTGGTTTCTTGATTAAAAAGGATTTTTCAAGAGGAAAAATCGACACAACTCTTTTCATTAAATACGAAAATGATGATATTCTTTTGATTCAGATTTATGTTGATGATATAATATTCGGTGCTACTAATGAAAACATGTGTCAAGTTTTTGCTAAGACTATGCAGGATGAATTTGAAATGAGCATGATGGGAGAACTTACATTCTTTCTTGGATTGCAAATTAAGCAAGCAAAAAGTGGGACATTCATCAATCAATCAAAATATATTAAGGAATTGCTGAAAAAGTTTGGGATGGAAGGTGCTAAGGAAACTGGAACACCAATGAGCCCATCTACTAAACTTGATAAAGATGAATCGGTAAGACAGTTGACTCGAAAGTATATCGAGGTATGATTGGTAGCTTATTATATTTGACAGCCAGTAGACCAGATATTATGTTCAGTGTGTGTTTATGTGCACGTTTTCAATCATCTCCAAAAGAATCTCATTTAATTGCAGTTAAGCGCATTCTTAGATATCTTAGTGGTACAATTAACCTAGGGTTATGGTACCCTAAACACACATCTTTCGATCTAATCAGCTACACAGATGCAGATTATGCTGGTTGTAAAATAGATCGAAAAAGCACTAGTGGAGCATGTCACTTCTTAGGTCATGCATTAGTTTCCTGGTTTAGTAAAAAATAAAATTCTGTTGCACTATCTACTGCTGAGGCAGAATATGTTGCTGCGGGTAGTTGTTGTGCTCAAGTTCTTTACATGAAGCAACAACTTGAAGATTTTAAACTCATGTATAATCACATTCCAATCAAATGTGATAATACAAGTGCTATAAATCTTTCAAAGAACCCAATACAACATTCTAGAACTAAACATATTGAAATAAGATATCATTTTCTTCGAGATCATGTGCAGAAAGGCGATATAGTACTAGAGTTCACAAATACACACGATCAGTTAGCAGATATATTCACAAAACCTTTACCAGAAGATAGATTATGTATGATTAGAAGAGAAATAGGTATGATGCATATTATGAATATCTCTTAAAAGATAGATCAGATTTAATAAAAATAGAGAGATTTTTTTTAATCTTTTACATAAACTTGAGGTTCTTAGCCTCTTGTTTGAGACGCTCATTTTCTTCATACAATATCATGTCATCCCTATCCATGGGAACTGGCAAGCGGAATGAAGAATCCAATAGAGATTTCAACTTTTTATTCTTCTGCCGAAGGATTCCTTCCCTTGTGTGAGACTCTTGAACAATTCGTTGAAGTACAACAATTTGTTCCTTAAGCTTTTCAACCTCATGGTTTTTGGCTTGTACCCGCTGGGAAAAAGCAACAATAGAGGATGAGTAGCGAGTCCCGAGACTCACCAAGTCGTAGATAGCATCGGAGTCTGACTTATTAGCCATACTATTATTTTCTTGCTGCAACATGGCACCAATGGTAGCTGCAGAAAGGACAGGAGGTTGAGGTACTGAATACCTCATGGATGGATCTAGAGGAATGTTAGAAGAATTGGCCATTGAGAAAAGAATTGAAAACTTAAAGCGAGAATGTAGAAGGAATGCAGATGAGTTATAGAGATAAGAAGAAAACTTGATGCGGATTGGATGAACTTTAAGACTGCTTTTATAGAGATAGCATAAAGAACAAGACGAGCTATCATCCAAGTCAAAGAGTAATGTTTTTTTCCGTTCGGTGAAAATGATTTTTTTAGAAACTCGGAGCCTTCAATCTCGTTTGTCAACAACATCAGGCGATTTTTTTCAAATCTCCAGCCACACTTGTCGGGTCACGGACAGATCCAATTATTTTTTTTCAACTATCTACAGTGTCTATTAACGCACCGTTTTCTTCAGTCTATTTACTTGCTACCGATCCTTTTTAATGATGCCAAAAGGGGGAGAAGTTTTAGACTAGAACATTAATATTGTTTAAATTGTTAAACTTGTTATATATGCTTGGAATTATATTTATATTTTTGCTTGAAAAACTAACGCACATTCTTCAAAACTTGAAACCTTAGGTTCAACATATCTTAATATCCAAATACATCAAAACTCATCTTAGATTGACTTTATAAAACTCACTTTAATATCTCAACTTACTACTATTTACAAAGAAATCAACTCATCTCAACTCTCCTTAAAATCCAAATCGGACTAACTTTTAAAACGGGTGGAGCAAAGAATGAGTTTTTATGCCCTTTAATAGAATTTTGACACATCATCATTATAAAAAGCACATAGCAAATAAATTCCACTTTCTCTTTCTTCCCTCTTCCTCTTTCCCGCTTTGCACATTCTTAGGGCTGTAATCGAGCCGAGCTGAGCCGGTTTTTGGTTTGTCGAGCTCGACTCGACTCAAAATATTCGAGTTCGAGATTTTTGTTAAATCTTTGTTCGAGATCGACTCGATAAGTTAAAATCTCAACTCGAACTCAAGCTCGAGCTTGAATTGTTTTTTTTTTTTTGAATAAGATTTAATAATTAATAAATTAAATAAATAAAAAAGAATTAATATTGAATTTATACAACTAACAAGTAGAACCTCTATTAAATTATAAAATTTTAAAAAATTTATAAATAATTAATATCTAACTAGTTAATATTTATCCAAAATAACAATATATTATATGCCTACATATATTATTAATACATACACTTAATATGATAACATATATCTAGTTTAAATATGGTTCCCACATACTAGTTTATGAAATTATTAAATTTTATTGACTAATTATTATACAAATTATAAAATATATCTATGAAGTATATTCACTATATATACATAAGTAATTAGAATACATATTATATATTTAATTATAAAAATGGTATGTTTATATTATTAGCTAATACTTACATATATGCATATGTGTATGTATATATTTATCAATATATGAATGAGTTTTAATCGAGTCGAACTCGTTAGTTCGACTCGAGTATAAACGAGCATAAACGAGCGAACCTAAACGAGTCTTAGTCGAGTCGAGTCGAGTTTTGTCGGGTACGTGTCATTTACAAATTGAGCGGGTATCTGCTTTCACAAACGAGCTTTTTTTTTTTTTACGAGTCGAGTTCAATTCGAATTTAATCGAACAAATACCAAGCGAGCTAGCGAACAGACTGGTTGATTTACAGCCCTCCTCCTCTTCATATTTGCTCAGCCTCTCTCTCTCTCTCTCTCTCTCTCTCAGACATGTACACACCCGGAAACAATTGAATCATCTGGAGAAGATTTTAATGTCCACCCACCTACTCTGAACCTACCTCTCTCTCTCTTATCAAGATTGAGCCTTCGTGTAGGGTAGTCAACTGCCTTTGCTCAGACCCATTTGTTTCCTCTATGTTTGCTTGGAACAAACTCCCAAAAGGAGCAGAGGAGCACCGTCTCTGGTGGTGGCATTTGAGTTGAAAACTGTTTCTAGTAGTAAACCTTTTTTTTTTAATTTCCATTTTTGTGTCCTTGTGCTTGTTCCATTTGAGTTAAAGTTATGAGTAAAGAAGATTAATTTTGTAAAAATCCAGTACTCTCTCTTGGCTATTATACCAATTTATCTACTTTCTTCTCCTTTTCCTTCAAGATCATTCCTTCAGTGTGAAAGAAGAAAAATGCTTTCATATTTCTATCTATGTTTTCGTTGAATACTCATGGCTTGCGGGGAAAGGGATTGATTGAAATGAGAGAGAGAAAGAGAGAGAGAGAGAGAGAGAGAGAGAGAGAGAGAGGGTAAGAGGAGAGAGACAGAGAGAAAGGGAAAGTGATTTGGTTGTCTGCAGGGCGATTTTATTATTTTTCTCATAGAATGCTTACGTGTCGAAATTTTATTGGAGGGTGTAAAATAACTTATTCAGGACGTCCTTCCTCTGGCCTCTCCTCATTTTAAAAGAAGTCCCAATGTAGGCCAGAGTCTTGACTCTTGAAAGTCGTAGATAATTAATATTAATGTAGAAAACAATTAAGCAATACTCATAACACTCGGATTTTCAGTCAAAGCCTACCTAATTAAGAATATGAATTTTTTAAGAGAAAATCTATTTTGAAGCCGGTTCAAGACCGCACACCGCACACCTAATTATGGTCTCAAGATAAAATCAATAAACCGGGCGGTTAGGCTTAGCTCAGAAAAAGGGGCAAAAGGTTTGTCCCTGCGAGTCCGTCTCTCTCTCCCTTCCCCTCCCCCATCCTCTCTTCTTCCGTCTGCAAATCTTGAAGTCGAATCCAGGTCATCGTCTGTAGTTTTGAAACAAAGTCTCTGGGTCACTCTACCATCACTCCCCCAGTCAAGTCTGATTATCTCTCCCCTTTTGTTCTTCCGTCTGCAAATTACCTTGGGTTGAATATTGCTTTCTACATATTTTCTCCTGCAAAAAAGAGTACGAATGGATCATAAAAGGGGAGAAAAGGGTTGGTTCTGGTTACTTCTTATTTATGTTCTCTTTTCATTAAAACAAACTCAAAATCCGTTAGAATTTCTGTTGTTTTGTGGAAATGTGTAAGAGGATTAATGGTTTAAAGGTGAGATTTCAATGTTACGGCATTCACTTGGGATTTTCTCTGAATCCATGTCGACTCAAGTCACTGATTAGAACACCAAACTACGTTGAAACTGGGGTTGCTGGAACTACCTTGAAATGTGAACTACTAGCATATGTTTGGTAGTGGCTTCCTAGAATTTCATAATCCATTGGGTGAAAACTTGATCAGCGTGAAATGAGGGTGAAAACTTGGATTTGCGTAAGATGGGACGCGCGCTTGGCTTTGAAAAAAAATTACACGCTGGCAGATGGTGTGCAGTGTGCGGTCTTGAACCGGCTTCAAAGTATACTTTCTCATTTTTTAAAGATGTTCGGAAAAATATTCACATACAAAATTATTAAATTAAGACAATTAGCCACACTTCCAACTAATATTTTGTCAAAGCCTAATCAGTAAGGGTTTCTTGAAAACCTCTCCAAAACGGCCTCCAAGCATGGGCTACGAAGAATTTACCCATCAATTACAACATCATTCAAACCCAAAGCGCCACTACAAATTAAGAAGTCTCTACAACAATAGAAAAAGAAATAAGTTTCTCTAAGCCCTTAAACTAATAGGCCACACACCAAAAATTAAATAGCGGCCATATATGATCTCTTTTTTCTTCTCTTACGAAATTACAAAATTAGACTATGTTTGGATGTCAAGATCATCTCAATTTATCTTAAACCAATTATTGACGAGACCCATTATCTTTTCAACTTCCTATAAAAAGTTAAACACATCTAGACTTACTTCATACACTTAAATACATATCTCAACTTATTTGCATTCAAACACATTTCAAATGAACTTACAAAATGCTATTGTTTACAGATTATCTGAGATCACCTTAGCATCCAAATGTAGCATAACAAGTCTCTCTCCCATCTATATATGTGACAGGCTCCTTCCAAAAAACAAAAACAAAAACAAACAAACCTTGAACGGTACCACACTACCAAAATATAATATATGCCGGCCTGATCTGAATTACCATCTCTCTCATACTCAA
>QGSO01013893.1:0-13671 GCA_011037825.1 Carya cathayensis | reverse complement strand
TGCCTGAATAGCAGAATTAACTGAACGTACAGATTATAAGGGACAGCTTGATGACTTACGAGAGAATGTCAAGTTACTACAAGTCAAGTACGACAAGTTTATCGAGAGATATGAGTTAGAGAGGCAGACTCAGGGAGAAACTTAAAAAAATGACATGTATACAGATTTTAGATGAGTAATTTTCAGACTTTATTTTTCTCAGAAATTTATTGTTGGACCAAAAAAATTGTACTTACTAGAAATGCAATTTATAAATTTTCAATTAATTCTAAAGTATTTGTGAGAAAAATAAATAATTTATTTGCTATGAAGAATGAAAAGAAGCTAATTTGATTTGAATGGATAAAAATCAATATAATTAAGAGGAAGAAGAAGGAGGACGAGGAGGAAAAAAAAAAAAGGCAAAATAATAGCTGGAAAAACTATTTCTTGGCTCAAAATTAATGGTGAATTTCGGACAACTTATTTTAGCCGAAAATGGTTATTTGCGGCGAAAACTAGACTATTTGCGTCGACTATTTTCACCGCAAATAGCCTGTTTTGTTGTACTGCCTCTAAAAGGTTCCTATGAAATTCTTGAAATTCAATGAGCAATTGTCCAATTGGCTTGAAAAGCCTAACTATGGGTCTAATTACTAATGGTTTCCCACGTGGAGGGTACTTGCTTGACACCAAAGCATGACCAAACTCATAGTTCCAGCATAATTCTCTGCAAGAGACTTGGAACACTCAAAATTCTTAGAAAATTTTGAGCGTACATCTTATCAAAACCACTCGAACAATTACTTTCCCTAACAAAACCCAAAAATCTTTGTTCTCGAAGAGGCGTTATCTTGAACCAGCACATTACCAAACAATTTACACGCAATGCCTAAGAAGCCAAACCCACTACTCACAAGGACAGAAGGAGAGCCACAAAAGTATCCCACTCAAAACCACAATAAGTTAATAACATTGGGAAAAGGTAGAAGATTTGTGATGTCCTTGATTAAAGTGAAAATCGTGTTTCCTTTTTCTATGAGACAAAGAAAATTGAACAACGTTGGCGACTATATCTTCTCTTTAGTTCTACATTCTCACCAGTGTTGTCATAATGATGACGAGTGACCCGCTGTTTCACAGACTTCAAACGCCTCAGTAAATTGCTTCTTTAGCACATTTATATTCAACACATGCACCAATTCAGAATACAACTCCAGATTGTTGTGAAAACGATGACAATAAAGTGAAAGTAAAATATGAAAGAGAAATCAATCACACACGACACACAGATTTACGTGGTTTGACAAATTGCCTACGTCCACGGGAGCTGCAGAGGATTTTATTACTTGAGGAATCACATTACAATGGTGGGAAGAATTACTGTTCATCAACAGTGTTCTACAGTCGCACAGTACGGTCATATGATGTAAAATCACATATATATACTCAAACGGTGAAAAAATCCTAGATCTGTGAAAATACAATGGTTGCTCGAGCGGCGTGTTGAGCGCGCATCAAGCGAACTCTCCTCCTCAACTGCTCGAGCTCACTGTCGAGCTACTATCTAGCGTTCGACTCTGCCTAACTTCGCTCGAGTGGCCCATGCCTCCGCTTGAACGATGTGGACCAGACTCCACAGTAGTCAACAATTCTCCCACTTGAAGACTAGTACACTCGCTGCATCGTCCTCTTCCTCAAACGTGATATCCTCCACCTCAACAATTGACTGCCCTTATCTTCATGCTAGAAGACTAACTGAAGTTGCGCACAACTTTAGTTTCTTAAGTGTAACACCCTTTGTCAACATATTAGCAGGGTTCTTGCTTCCACAAATCTTCTTAAGTAATAACTATGCTGTCATCTAACAATGACCGTATGAAATGATACCTGATCTGAATGTGCTTGGTCCTGGAATGAAATGCTAGATTCTTGGCAAGGAATATGGCACCTCTGACTACCACTGTAAGAGTGCCTTTCTTATTCTTTTTACCCAATTCCTCCAAGAAGCCCTGTAGCCATATCATCTCCTTTGCAGCCTCTAACACTGCAATGTACTCAGCTTCTGTAGTAGACAAAGAAACTATTTTCTGTAGATTAGAACCCCATACACTGCAGTACCACCAAGAGTATAAACAAAGCCCGTGGTACTCTTTCTGCTATCAATATCTCCAGCTAAATCAGCATCAACATAGCCCAGCACCTCTAAGCTTCTCCCCTGAGAAACACAAGCACGTTTCTGAGGAGCCTCTAAGGTACCTCAAAATCCACTTCACTGCTTCCCAATGTTGTTTTCCTGGGTTATTCATATATCTACTCACAACTCCAACTGCATAGGCAATATCCGGTCTTGTGCAAACCATAGCATACATAAGTGAACCAATAGCTGAGGCATAAGGAACTGTTACTTATGTAGTCTTGTTCCTCCTCTGACTTAGGGTAACTGATTCTTGCTGAGTCTGAAGTGACTCTCAAGGGTGTGCCAACTGGTTTGGCCTTGTCCATATTGAACCTAGCTGAGTACCTTTTTCACATACTCAGCCTGTGAGAGTCTCAACGTACCTCTGAACTCTATCTTCTGACAATTCTCATGTCAAGGATTTGCTTTGTAGACTCCAAATCCTTCATTGCAAAGTGCTCTGACATCTCTTTCTTCAAATTATTGATCTCATCAATACTAGCCCCTGACAATAACATATCATCCACATACAACAAGCAGAATAATGTAAGAATTGTCAAAGGTGCTTGACATAGCAACAGTGATCTGCCTGACATCTAGATCTATCCCGCACTGCGCATGAAGTTATCAAATTTCTTGTACCACTGTCTAGGAGGTTGCTTCAGGCCATACAAGCTTTTCTTCAGTCTGCAAACTAAACCTTCATTTCCCTGTACTCAAAACCCCTCAGGCTGGTGCATGTAAATGTCTTCTTCAAGGTCTCCATGAAGAAAAGCTGTCTTCACATCTAACTGCTCAAGAAATAAATCTTCAGATAGCAACTATAGACAGTACCATCCTGATGGTTGTGATCTTCACCACAAGAGAAAAGATCCAGAAGTAATCAATACCATGCTTCTGCTAAAAGCCTTTTATAACAAGTCACCTTGTACCTACTGCCATCGTGCTCAGTTTTCACCAGTACACCCACTTGTTGTGTAATGCCTTCTTCCTGATGGAAGTTCTGTCAACTCCCATGTCTTATTCCCTAGCTAGGGAATCCATCTCATCTTTCCTGGCCAACTCCCACTTGCTAGAATTTTCATCTTGCAAGGTTTCTTCATAACTCTGTGGTTCTCCACTATCTGTCAACAGAATGTAATTCAAAGTTGGTGAGAAACGTTGTGGAGGACGTATAGTCCTAACTGACCTGCAAACTACAACTGTAGGCGTGGACGGCCCTAAAACTAACTGCAGAATAATAGGAATGGGTGCACTGGACCCACTCTCCCCGTCACTCACATCTATACACTACACTGTGACCTCTGGTAGGTCATCCAATCTTACGAACTCGGACTCCTGATGAGCTGCTTCAGAAGTAGTACTAGATTTGTCCTTGTACACAATCTTCTCATTGAAAATCACATTCCTGCTTCTTATGATCTTTCAACCCTGATCATCCCAGAAACGATAGCCAAATGCCTCATCTCCATAGCCAATAAAATAACATTTCTTTGACTTAGCCTCAAGTTTACTACAAGCATCAGAATCAATAAAAACATAAGAAAGACAGCCAAAAGTTTTAAGGTGAGAAAATTTGACCTCTTTCCCGCTCCAAACCTCCTCAGGCAATTCACAATCTAGTGGGTGGTAGTCCGGCGTGCAACCTCATGCTTCTAGTACGCTCATTTATGGTTCTGTTCATACGCTCAGCAACTCCATTTTGCTGTGGTGTCCCAGGAATGGTCTTCTCCATTCTGATACCCAAAGCTACACAATACTCCTTGAACCCACCATCAATGTACTCACCACCATTGTCAAACCTCAAACATTTCAGTTTCAAGCCTGTCTCTGTCTCAACCATGGCCTTCCAAGTTTTGAACACATTAAATACATCAGATTTATGCTTCAAAAAATAAACCCATACCTTCCTACTATGGTCATCAATGAACGTGACATAGTAACGAGACCTCCAAGAGATGCTACTGGCAAAAGGTCCCCACACATCTGTGTGCACTAGATCCAGTTTTCCTGTCTTAGGCATTCTACCACTTTTCAAGAAACTAACCTTCTTCTGTTTTCCCATAATGTAACTCTCACACATACTGAGATCAACTTACTTCAGTTCTGATAGCTTGCCTATAGACAGAAGTTCTTTCATACCCTTCTGACTCATATGGCCAAGCCTGCAATGCCACAAATCTGTTGTGCTCTCTACAACGATAGTAGCAATAGTGTTAATCAAACTGGTAGTCATATATAGTGCACCAGTTTTCTTACCCCGAGCCAGTACCAATGCCCCTTTTGTGACCTTCCAGGTGCTATTTGAGAACACTACTAAATGACCACAGTCATCGAATTGCCCAATAGAAATGAGGTTCTTCTTCAACTCAGGAATGTGTCTGACCTTTTGCAAGGTCCATTTGTTCTTGTTAGGGAGTGCAATGTCAATGTCTCTCATCCCCACCACGTTCAAAGCCTCTCCATCAGCCAGATACACCTTCCCAAAATACCTGCAACATAATTCTGCATTAACTCCCGATGGGAAGATGTATGGAAGGAAGCCCCTGAATCCAGTATCCAGTCATCAACTGGACTATAAACTGCAAGTAATAATGCATCCCGTACTTCTTCAGTTATGACATTAGCACTATCATTCTCGGTCTTCTTAGGATTTTGCAGTTCTTCTTTATGTGGCCAGCTTTGCCACAATTCCAGCAAGTTACCTGCTGACTAGGCCTCGACTTTCTCTTGCCCCTGTGCTTTGATTTTGATCTTCCTCTGTTTGAGTTCCTATCTTGTTATCTCCCTCGAGAATCAACATTTAGTGCTGAACTCGAACCCGAGGTCTTTCCAGAATCTTTCATGTGCACCTCCTCAGCCAAAATCAAATCACGAATATCATCATATTTCAACTTAGATTTACCGGCAGAATTACTGACAGCCATTCTCATGGCTTCCCAGCTATTTGGCAATGAAGCCAACAATATCAGTGCACGTATCTCATCATCAAATTCAATTTCAATAGACGATAATTGATTTGTGATAGTATTAAAATCATTCAGATGTTATGCAACAGACATACCATTCGCCATCTTCAAATTGAATAACTTTTTCATCAAATATACCTTGTTATTCCCTGACGACTTTTCATACATACCTGAATAATCCGTCATGAGATCCGCAGTCGTCTTCTCCTTGATGACGTTGTGTGCAACCGATCTCGACAGGGTTAATTGAATAACCCCCAGAACCTATCGATCCAACAGTTTCCAATCAGCCTCATCCATCTTTTCCGATCGCTTTCTCAATAGTGGAAGATGAAGTTTCTTCCAATAGAGGTAGTCCTCTATCTGCATCCTCCAGTTACCAAAATCCGTGCCATCAAACTTCTCGAAACCTGATACTTTCACTTCAGCTCCAGCCATCATTTTCTCTCAAACCTGAATCTTGGCTCTTGCTACCAATTGTTGTGAAAACGATGACAATAAAGTGAAAATAAAATATGAAAGAGAAATCAATCACACACGAGGGTAATGGTCGCCATTAGAGGGGGAGGGCAGAAAGAAGAAATCGAATTTGAGTCATATTCTAAGAGCCCCATGCAGTTTACAAGAACATAATGAAACATCATACAGTTTTAATTGCCAAAGCATAACCATGCGAATTTCTAATATCGAAGCATTTTGACAACCAGAGTGTTTCCATGTGTAACTCCATTTCCCACAATTACAACCAACATTCACGAAGCTGCCCAGTAATCTCTACTCCAACCAGAATCCTTGGACAGAGTTTTTGCTTATCCTTCGAGCATCCATCCATGGCGACCTCTCTGTCTACCACACTTTCGACCAATTATCTCTACTCCAACAAGATCACCAAGCCTACTTCTACACCCAATTGCACTCTCAGACTTTCTACAATTCCCAAACACCTCAAGTATACAATCAGTTTCTCACCACGATAGGGTCATGACTTCTGCAATATCGAGTTCTCCAAGTAGGTATGTTTGAATTTCTAGCACTAATCATATACCTTTGGTTTCTATAAATAGAAAAAAAAGGGAAAAAAGTAAAGAATAATATGTGTCCTTTTATTAATTTCCATCGTTTTAGACTGAAAATCCTGAGTATCATGATGTTTATATTTCCTCATTTTCTTGGCAAACAAACACAATTATTTTGTACAGTATTTTGGAGCGGATCAATTATGACATGTGCTGATGTCAACAGGTACCAAAACTTCAGTGGCGGGTGAAGATACCGCAAGAGTGGAAATATAAGAAAGCTATCGTTGCATTCACTCGCCATTTCAGCTTAGCTTCTTATATAAATATATTATATACATTTGATTATTCTGAGAGGATTTCACTTAAGTAGCGCACACCGATCATTCATTTTGCATACGGTACTTGTCTTTGATTTTGTAGGTGTGTCCTTTGCCACAAATGAGCTAATTATCTTGCCACCATGAAGGTAAGTGAGTGGATGGACTATAGATTCCATGCCATCATTCATTCTATTATAACATAAATTCTACCTGCGAAAATAAATAAAATATTTGCTCCCCCATCATATTAACAACAAAGAAAGATTGTTGAGGAGCAGAAAATAGATGAAAACATTGATGCTAATTAGAAATTGCTGGATCTGCGAAGGGCAAAAACTTTTATTTTATATCACTGCCAGCTTCAAATCAATTGAATGGATGTTTCCAAGGAAGGGAAATACATAGTTAGCTTTAGGATGAGTTTCTGTGGCTTGTAGAAGACTAAATGACCTACCACTGAGGGTGGTGGCTCAATAGTTCTTAGGTTCCGCCTAAGTGGTTTGACATGTACTAGATCATGAGGTTGAATTCGAATATGGATTCACCTTAGACTATTAGTATTAGCTGCCAAAGGATTTAGATAATTCCCTAGAGGTTGAATTCGAATATGAATATATTTGTTATTGATCAATGGTTTCATTTTTTTCCTAACGCACAGAAAAATTAATGTAAGACTCCACCCAAGGCTTTAAAATTTTGAGCTCTTATGCAAGGTACTACACTAACACAATGTAAAATTTGTTTATTTCTTTTTGAGTAGGAAAAAAAAGCTGGGGATGATCCTGATATCAAAGATATTCTGAAAGCCTGTTGTTCATGAAGAAGAAATGATGAATCTGCTGAAATTCTCTGTCAGATTTTACTTAATTCACTTCTACTTTCTATTTGCACACTTATCTCATACAAACACAACAGTCGATTCTGTTTCAGCTGCTTCCAACCTTGAACAGTGAGTACTTCAAGTTTATGGAGTGATCTGGAATGCTTACAAATAATATTTTTCTTGAAAAAGACCAACAAATGTAAACAACACATTGACAGCACACATTGACACCCTAACAATAAGCAAATCCCGATCCAGCCATATACGCTGCTTGTTTCCTCAGTTGCGGGAGTGAAACTGTAGTCAAGGGTATGGCATTCGGCTTCTTGCAAGAGAGAAATTCTTGTGACACACATTTCATTGTAGGCCGAGACTTTGGTTGAGTGTGAAGGCATGCAAATGCTATTGCAGCAACAAGCAAAATATCTGTCCAATTAGATAATTTGGAGGTGGCAAGCGCTGGTCTAATATTTCATTTAACATCATATTTTGGGATGATGATGATGATGATAACGAGGACAGGAGTTCTCCCGGATGCCTTCCCATTAATACTTCTAGTGCCACCACTCCAAAGCTATATACATCGCATTTTTCAGTAACTGTCATCGTGTAGGCAAACTCTATAGAGAAAGAAAAAAAACGATGAGAACAACTAAATACAGTCAATGAACAGTAATACATCTAATTAAATTGATAGTTATAATTTAACAGTAAAATCATTGAATGAAGAATAATATTTAATCAAGTTATCGATAATAATCTTTAGTTTTCAAAATACAAGTCTTTCAGAGAGAGAATATAAAGACGCGACAACCTCATTACATAATATTCTGTAAAATAAACAAAGTTCACAAAAATGGGTTTTAGATTCAACTACTTATTTTTTATTTATTTTTTTTTTTGTGGTAGAGGATATAATTTAATCTAAGAAATTTTAAAAACCATTTTAAACTTATTTGAAATATCTCAAAATAAAATATTTAGAAATTACATATGATATTCATAATTGATATCTTAGATTATTCAGCTCGCACATTATTATGATCTAGGACTAGTATTTTATGAATTCTAAATCATGATCATGAAACTTTGATTATAGGAAGCTACTATATTGTTATATTATTGCTAATTGCAAACTATTCCTACATAATCTCATGATCCACTCTCCAAATGCATTATTATTAAATAATATATGCGATTATGCTAAACATATTAAATGAAGAAGAAATATATCTAATTAAAATATTTATAATTTTAGATTATTGAGATTTTAGATTATAATACATGTCTTTTTACTTTTATCTACTTAATATCCTTTTGAGCTAAATTGGTGGTAACGATTCATAAATTGTAAATTTGACAACAACAAAAAAACGTAAAGAAAAATAAGCTTGAAAAATGTTTAGATACATGACTAATGGAATAATTATATTCAATAATATTCTTAATTAAATAATTTAACTAACATTGTTGTGGTAGAAATAACCAATCAACAATTTACCTGGGGCAATATAGCCATAAGTGCCAAAAACCAATGTTTGATTGGAGGAGTCAGGATCAAGGAGTTTAGCAGTTCCAAAGTCAGAGATAAAAGCTTGGTATTCAGAGTTCAGCAAAATGTTGTTGGATGATATATCTCTATGAACAATCGATGGGATGCAATCATGATGCATGTAAGATAAGGCATGTGCTGTCCCTTTGATGATGTTTACCCTCTTGGTCCAATCTAGTTGCATAGCTTCATCAACATTTCTTAGGACACAAAATAGGCTTCCCCTTTCCATGTACTCGTAAATTAAAAATTTGCATCCTTTATGTACACAGAACCCATGTAGCTTCACAATATTTCGATGTCGAATCTCTGTTAACACCCTCACCTCATTTATAAAACTTTTACAGAAAACTGGATTATCAGCCTCTCTCTGATGAAGTTTCTTTAAGGCAACGACATTTCCGCTTGGTAATTTAGCTTTGTAAACGCTACCATAACCACCGGTTCCAATGCAATGTCTGATGTCAAAATCCTCAGTTGCTTCAATGATGTCTTCATATGCGATATGTCCGTCATAATTCCATATCGAGAATATGTTTCCATCCTTAGATTCTCTTAACTCATGTTGATTTTCTTTGAACACACAACGAGACATGAGAATACCTCCAATAACCAAGAATCCGAGGAAAGTGGTGATAGGAGCAAAAATTTCTATTTTGGTTATGATTGATTTTTTACTTTTGGGACATGGAGGAAAAATATTCTTGAACTGACCACATAAATCCCTATTGCCAATTAATGTGTGGAATTTATGATGCTTATCAAAACCATTTGGAATTGGCCCTTCAAAGAATTGTGTGACAAGTCAATTTCTTTTATATGAATGAGAGAAGGTGGGATATGGCCCGTAAGATTATTGTAGCTAAGATCCAAACTCGATAGACGGGATACAAAAGCACTCCCAAGTGCAATAGGTATATCCCCTCTAAAAAAGTTACGACTAAGGTTAAGATATTCCACCTGATAAAGGTTACCCTCATGATAGGGAATGCTTCCAGTTAAGTAGTTTACACTAAGGTCTAAATATTTTAAATAAGTTAAATCATCCCAGATGAATGGGATTGGACCGACAAGCAAGTTTGAACTAAGGTTTAAATTGACCAGATTTTTTAGCATCCCTATTTCAAGAGGAATGGATCCACTGATTTGATTTGCACCAAATTTCAAATATGCCAAATTAGTTAAACGACCAATTGTGGAAGGGATTGGACCGACGAGCATGTTCGAATGAAGGTATAAATCGGTCAGATTTTTTAGCATCCGTATTTCGGAGGGAATGGATCCATTGATTTGATTTCCAGCAAGGTTCAAAAATTGCAAATTAGTTAAATGACCAATTGTGGATGGGATTGGACCGACGAGCATGTTTGAATCAAGGGATAAATAGGCCAAATTTTTCAGCATCCCTATTTCGGGGGGAATGGATCCATTGATTTGATTGTAACTAAGGTCCAAAGATTGCAAATTAGTTAAACGACCAACAGTGGATGGGATTGGACTAATGAGCATGTT
The DNA here is from genome assembly GCA_011037825.1 of Carya cathayensis. Classification (NCBI taxonomy): domain Eukaryota; kingdom Viridiplantae; phylum Streptophyta; class Magnoliopsida; order Fagales; family Juglandaceae; genus Carya; species Carya cathayensis. The sequence continues at coordinate 3,318 of QGSO01013893.1, read as the reverse complement.
CGAATAAAGGTATAAAGAGGTTAGACTTTTTAGCATCCCTATTTCAGGGGGAATGGATCCATTGATTTGATTGTCACCAAGGATCAACATTTGCAAATTAGTTAAACGACCAATTGTGGAAGGGAGTGGACCGACGAGCATGTTCGAATGAAAGTATAAATCAATCAGATTTTTTAGCATCCCTATTTCGGGGGGAATGGATCCATTGATTTGATTGTCACCAAGGATCAACATTTGCAAATTAGTTAAACGACCAATTGTGGAAGGGAGTGGACCGACGAGCATGTTTGAATGAAAGTATAAATCAATCAGATTTTTTAGCATCCCTATTTCGGGGGGAATGGATCCATTGATTTGATTATGACCAAGGTTCAAATATTCCAAATTAGTTAAACGACCAATTGTGGAAGGTATTGGACCGATGAGCATGTTCGAATAAAGGTTTAAATAGATCAGATTTTTCAGCATCCCTATCTCAAGTGGGATACGCCCATGAAGGTTGCTCTCACCAAGATTAAGACTGACTAAATTTGGGAAGAAAGAGAAGTTGAGTTTCAACTGACCTTCCAAACCTTGATAAGATCTATCGATGCTTGTGACGCTTCCACCATCATTGCAAGTAATACCATCCCAGTGGCAAGCACTTGAATTACTGGTACGATTGAACCACCACCCAGTCTCTTGCAAAGCCTTGGCTTGTTTAAGTTGAAGGGCAGATATTGATCCAGATGCAGCAACAACAAGCTGATGATGTGCATTATCGAAACACTTTCCGCATAGAAAGATCCATATAGCCCATGCTACTATCCGTAAGCTGGAAATGGAAAGGGAGGAGGTTGCCATTTTTATATATGAGTAATGACTGATTAGTACTATATCTGTTCATGAAGACTCCGGATGCATGTACACTCTTATATATAAGAAAAGATACTGAAGTTAGGCCTGTCAAATAATTGAACGAATCATCCTGGAAATTTCCATGGAATGAATCATCCTACATATATAGAAATTTCCTTTTGAAAGACAATAATACATTTATTTCCTTGAAATCGACCCACCAGACTTGTCCTACGTGCGTGCATGCGACGACTCATTGACTTCATGTATTAATTATAACGTCAACAACAGGCCCACTTGGGGGGAATTGGTCTTATAGTTTTAACACACTGAATTTAAAGTATATTATTGCATCTAAACGACATGAAAAATTATTTAAATATCTCAGAAGTATGCCAATATTAATATATGCATATTTTATATCCTTTTCCAATATTCTTTTATATAACTCGTTGGATGACGGTATTATAGGATGATGGATCATAAATAAATGAATAAGTGTTCAATTAAATTGATCAAACAGAGAGCGATTGAAAAATTATTGCTTGAAGTATTATTTGGTGTGGAGACGGGGGAATCAAAACTACTCCCATGCATAGAAATTTCCTAATTTTGAATCAAAACGACAAGCTTTTATTCCAAGCTAGCAAGTAGAAAAGACTTCCGCACTAACCCGTCAAAGACTTGGATGGAAGTGGAAAAGGTCAAGAACAGGTATGCATCCTTTTGCTTTTTCTTGACTGCTTTAAGCCGTTTCCTCAACATTTTTTTTTTATTTTTGTCTAAGCAGGCAAGCATTTCGTATGATAAATTCTTGGAGTTTAAACACACTACGTACTTGAAATTAAAGTAAAAAAGACTTCCACATTGACCCGATGATGATCAATTATTAATTCGATGGACGTGGAGACTTTTTCTCACCCAACCCTACGTTTGTTGGCCAAGTTTAACCATACAATTAAATAGAAACTGGAAAAATAGATGAGAAAGAAACGAAAGGTTTCTGATTGGTTTTCGAAGATTTAATTAGTTGAAAAGATTGTGGCAAGAAACAGAGCTAGATTGGAAAAGCCTATTGACTCGACGTATTGTTTGGTCTTTACTTTTTAGTTTTGAATCGATCACTTGTCGATTGAGAAAAGACTTCCGCATGACCCGTCAAAGACTTCAATAATCGTGGAAACTTTTCTCAGCCCAACCCTAATTTGGGGTCGGATGAATAAATTTCTCTTTGGATTATAAGATAAATAAATTTCTCTTTTCATCTCAGTTCTTAGTTTATAGGCACAAGCTATTCAGTGACAATAAGGAGTCTGACATTATCTTCCGTTTCACGGATTATTCCTGGACAGAGAACTGAGTTAAAGAGTTATATTTCACATTCAGTGATCATATACAGTCGTAATTCACCAAATCATTTCTTTAGAAATAATTCGTGGAGAATTTTGTTTCCCGAAGCTGTTTTTAGACGATATTTGTGCCCTGACAAGGACTACTTGTCATTTTCACTTCTATATAATAACGGTGAACGATCACTGGATCTGGTTAGTAACAATCAGTTATTTATTTTGATGTGTTTTATTTCAGTTTGATGAAAAGTTTTAATGCAGATCCCTGAAAAAACCAAATTTATAGATTTTCAAAGACAAAGCTAAGGCAGAGGTATGGTTTGCAGGCCTTAAGCCATTAATTTCTGCTGGACAACAGCATAGTAGACGGAGTACTAGAAGTGATATACCAGATGTGAGTTCCCATTCAAACGGGTCCTTAACTGTTGAGGTCGAGGTAAGGTAGTCTTAACGGATAATAATAGGCTTACTATTTTCTACTAATCATTTACTACTTCCTTTAATTTTTTTTTATAAAAATTATTAGTTTTTTTTTACTTAATAGTTAAGAAAACGACTATTATAGCATATTTGAGATTGAGTTTGAAAGTTTAAAAAATACTTTTAATTGTTTAAAAGCTCTTTAAAAAAAATGATATGTTTGATAAATTTATAAAAAGTGCTTTAATCATAAAAAAAAAGTTAAAAATTTACTTTTTTAAAAAACACCAAATTCATGCTTTTATCAAAAAGTTCATGTAGATAACTGTATATTTTTAAAAAATTAATATATCTAACTTTAAAGTACTTTAGAGACATAATAACCAAACAGTAAATGACATTTTAATAGTAGAGTTTGTTATTTAAGTTATAAACTATAATTCTTAAAGTTATAAGTTTTATTTCTTATCGCAATCCTAAACATGCACTTTTTAATAGTAGAACTTATTATTTAGTGAAATTGTCTATTTTTTTTTTATTTTTTTTTAATAATTAAGGATGTTAAAAAAATATTTTAAAAAATAATAAAAATAAAAATTTTAATTATATACTATAAAGTGATAAATGGACGGTAAAAAATAGTAAGCTATCAGTAATTGAAAAAATTAAAAATAAAATAAAAAAGCTATCAGTAATTATCCTAACTCTTTAC